>JBCJKH010001971.1:20500-38256 GCA_039877255.1 Loriculus beryllinus
CTCCTGGGGCCTGGCAAGGGGGCAGCTCTCCCTCAGGAATGAGCCCCCAGCCGAAGCCCGCTCATACAGGGACCCTGTTCCATTGTGCCCCTGCACAGACTGAAGGACAAACGATTCCAAGTGATGTTACGTGGTAGGTTTTTTTTTCCTTAAAGGCGTTCTGCCACTGGTGAAACACCTATGGCAGGCAAAGACTTCAGAAGCGTCAATCCCCTGTCAGGTAAATGACTGAGTTGATCATTAAAAAACACAGCCCTGCAAGACCATGAAGTTGCTTCTCAAGTTTGTGTTTCCTCATGTCTGACTCCACCAATAGACCCAGTACACCAATACACACCCGCAGGCAGGAGCACTACCTAGAATAAACATCTCAAGCTGAATAGTTCCAGTGACCAGGGGATAAGAGAGCACATGGTGAGCTAGGTACTAGGAGCCCTCCGGCGCGATCCCCTCCCAAAGCTGGGCCAACTTTTTACCCACTTAAAGGTGCTATCTGACTTCTGTACTAAATGCCTCAGTTCCACCAACGCGAGGCCCTTTCCCCCCTCTGCAAGGTGTGAAGCCGACCCCCCGACCCTCACCCCGCCGCCAGCAGAGGTGCCGCTTACCTGCGCTCGGAAGTAGAGGAAGAGGGCGACGCTGCAGACCACCTGCCCCAGCCCCAGGAGGACGAGGGCGGCGAGGAGGGAGCGGGAGGCTGGCGGCGGGTGCGGGTGTGCCGGCGGCAGCGGCGGTGGCGGCGGCGGTGGTGGGGCGCTCTCGTGTACGGCGCCGCCGCCCAGCTCCTCGGAGCCGCGCAAGTACTTGGTATAGTCTCTGCTGGCTCGCCGCATCGCGCCACGGGCAGCTCCGCACCGCTCCGCTCGGACGGCTCCACAGGCGGCCAGCGGCTCGGCGGAGCTCCCCAGCCTCGGCAAACAGCCTCGCCGCCCCAGCCCGGCACCTCTTATAAACTGGCCGGCCAATCAGCCCCGGGCGCTGTGCCTCTGCCTGCCCTCCCCGCCGCCCTCGCCACACACATCACCACCACCCCTCCTCGCCTCCCCTTCCTTCCCCAGGCACAGACCGGCCCCCGCCGGCCCGCGGCAGGAGGGTCAGGTCGGGTCGGGTCGGGTCGGGCCCGCCCCCGCCCCCGCCCCCGCCCCCGCCCCCGCCCCCGGAGCCCCGGCCTCCACCTACGGGCAGGTCGCCCGGCGGTCGCGCTCGGTGCTGTTCCACCTCGCGGAGCGAAGCTCTTCTCCTCCCCTCCACCATGAGATAGTGGCCCCGCCTCGGCAACCTCCTGCCTGCTCGGTACCCTCGCCTCCTCGTCCCCTGGTCCCCGCTCAGGTGTGTAATGCACCCGGGCCGCCCTTGGTTACGTCTGGAGAGTCCTTTTCCCCAGATCCCTGAAAGCAGCGGCACCCTGGGAAGACCCTCTCGGTCATCCCCTCGCCCCTTTGGTGGTCCAGGTCCTCAGAGGACTGTCAACCCCTCCATGTTTTAACTCACTCTTCACTCAGGCCAGGGTAAAGATTAGCACAAAACGGTGTTGACTTGCGCTGTCCAAAACAGGCAACGCAGTTCAGAGTCTGGGGTGAAGAAATGTCAGAAAGTTGTGCGGATTCCTGGCTGCCACAGTAACCAGATCGAAGTTTTCCCATCTGCCCTCACACAGCTGCTCTGCTACAGAGGCATTTTCAAACACTCAGTTAGGAATATCTTCCTGCTCTTCCATACCTCAGCTTGCATTCACACTAAAACCTCTTCTTCATAAAACCGGGCTATGGTTTGCAGGCACCTTCTTCATATACTTACTCATTTAGAGTGTATTTAGCATCTTTCCTGCCTCCATGAAGTCTTCCCTCTCTCCAGACTTCTGTTCATCAGTTTATCTACACTTTTGGAGATGTGACTATCTCCTTGGAAGATCCATTTCGTGTGCCTGACAGGCCCACTTTGCAGAAAACATTCTCTTAAATCCCACAGAAGTTCTTGTTACAAAGGCAGTGCAGGTCTGCAAGCCTGTAAAATTCAGTGGGGTAATGGTGCAGACATAAAGGCAAGTGATTTGAAGTCTGGCCAAGGCTTTGAACTGTATGAGAGAATACCACAGGTTCATTTTTGGACAGTCCTTTTTACTGTAGAAGATCAGTCTAGTTTTTGACTCTCGATAATGCAACAGAATATCCCATTTAGGTCTGCCCAAGCTAAGAAACTGAAAAACCTTACCTCCCAAAGAGGCTGACCAAACCAGACAGGATTACATGCTCCAAAAAATTAAAGGAAACTGTCTGAAATACATCAAACCACCACACAACAAGTTACTATCAAAATAAGCTGATACCATTTAACACTGGACCCAAATGGTGCAATAACAATTACTTCACCAACGAGACACATCTGAGAAATGATGGTGAGAGCACCTGTTTCTCAACATAACTCACCAGGAAGTCATGAAGCAATAACCCAAACTTGAATGGCTACCTCTACCTCTTCTTTCCAACTACTCACTTATGCTTAAAAATATTGTTAGCATTGTGGTCCATAATGAATTGCAGGAATTGTTTCTGTAAGTGTGTCTCAACTTTTCTGAAAACCAAATGAAGCTAAACTAGCCACCATCCCCTGTAAAATAACCATGAAAATAATCTCATATTATACTGAGCTGGGCTCCTCAAATGCGTTTAGGACTGGTCTACAATAACAATTTTTTTGGGGAGAGGAATAACAGCAAAATAATTTTTTGCAGTGGTACAACTGGGTTTTCTTTAGGGTCCACATAGTTTTTAAAATTCAGTCACCAATTAGTTATTAAACAGTTGATAAGGGAGAAGTTAGGACAACAGTAGCAATGCTAGGAGGTGATTTTTAATGCTTTCATATGAGAACTCAAGAAAGAACTCTTCTCACCTTGGAGCTCAAATCTCTTCCTAATGTAGAAAGAAATTGCTTAAACTCTTCAATGTTCTTTTCTACATACTTGCAGAAGAAAACACAAGAAGACATCCACTGAAGAGTTCCGAGGCTCTGCAAACACCCGCTTTAGATACTTTTTTATGCAAGAAATCAACTTTCTTGCATTAAAAAAAAAAAAAAAAATCTGCTTCCCCCAGGATCACTGCTTCATAAACTGTCTTCTTACTGTCACCATATTTTGTACTATCACCACTATGGCACAACAGGGAAGGATTACACCTGATCTGCATGTGGATATCAGGCTCTTGAGGATTAACCTCAAGAAAAAGACTTTAACCTTCTCGCAAAATTGCATGGGATCCTGGGATATGGTAGGATATAAGATACACTAGGATAAATAGATAACATCTGTACTGAAAACTTGCGTTCCCTCATTGATTTCTACCACAATTTCAGCAACCAGAATTGTCCGTCAGACTATCTCTGGAAAACTTACATCATCATCAGCTTTCTAGACACCAAGTTCAACATAAAAAATAGCAACCTTGAAACTACCATATGCAGAAAATCCACAGACCAACACACCTCCTTCCACAAACCATCAGCTACCCAAAACACACTAGAAAAACTGATATGCAACCAGCCCACAGACATCACCTCATTTGCTCTGAGGAGAACATGCATGACACGCCCTCACAAAGCTGCAGATGATGACACTCCTCTAGGATCACATATTTGAAGAAGCCACCTAAACATTGTACAAACATACTACAACACAGAGAGAAAATCCCCTACTGGGTATCACGTATCACAGTATGCAGGAAATGTATACTGGAAAATATTAACAAGTTATGACTTATGTTGGAAGAAAATCATGCCTTGAAATGATTTTTCCCAGAAACACCCCTCCTTTCCTTCAAAAAACGTTGTCATTAGCTTCATCATTGAAAACAAGTTTCTGTCAGACCCACATAGCTCAAGAAATGAGATCAAAATCTTGCCACAACCCTCATGATAACCACCTGCAACACCAGAACCACCAGAATTCACAGATCCTACACACGTGCATCCCGGAGTGTTGTAGGCATCACACGGTGCATTCCCTGCTCTTAGCAAACTCTGGGGGAAGAAACCAATGAATCACCATATGCTACCTAGTTAGGAAAGAACAATGACATCTAGTTACCATTGGGAAAGCTATATGCCCAAAACAACTACTCCATCTCTAACCTTGCAGTCCTGATGCTGCAAGACCATAGATGGGCCAGACGACTAAAATGTGCAACTCTATCAGATACTAGACACCATAACAGCAGGATTTGAGACAGGCCTCAGCTTTTCCCCATATCTCAAATTGTGCTGATCTTTGGTGGGAATTTAGACTGGATATAAGGAAGAAATTCTTTACTGTTAGAGTGGTGAGGCAGTGGAATGGGTTGCCCAAGGAAGTTGTGAGTGCTCCATCCCTGGCAGTGTTTAAGACCAGGTTGGACGAAGCCTTGGGTACCATGGTTTAGTGTGGGGTGTCCCTACTTATGTCAAGGGGGTTGGAACTAGATGATCTTAAGGTCCTTTCCAACCCTAACTATTCTATGATTCTAAGTTCTCCCTCACCACTAAATAAAATAGTCATATTAAGGCTGACATGAGGAACATTATAAACTGGTGTAACTAGACAAGAAGCACAGTGAGATGTGTCTGTGTGAACTAAACTATGGATAATTCTTAGAAGACTTTGCCTACATGCATGAACAGGTCCACTGTCATCTGAAGTCTTCCACAGTTATCCACAGCAGTGGAAACATAGGTATGTCTATCATATACCTCCAGCAAGTTACCAGTAAGCTGTGATAGGACCTCCACAATCCCATGGGAAGGTGAGGTCTCTGCTGTGCTCAGTCGAAGAGGTGTGTTCAGGAGCATCGCTGTACAGCAGAATCATGTCACTTCTGCATTGCAGCATGCTGGATGGTATTTGGCTAAGTCATCCAATCTCTATGCATCACTGTTTTTGTGTGTGATACAAATGTGAAGTTGTGCTTTGACACTTCCTTTGCCAATGTGCATGGGTTGAAGAGCCATGGACCACACTGGAGGGGAGGAAAGGTGGGGAGCATCAGCCCAATGGGGATCAGAAACAGCAGAAGAATCCCAAGCCTCAAAGCCTATGGATGTGAGTATCTACAAGCTGCAAAGGTGGCAGGTGAGCAAGACAGGAGGTGTAACACGGCAGCCATAGTGCTTTCCAGCAATATGTTATAGAATCAGATCATAAAACGTCATATCAACTTCTGAGAACCTGATAACAGGCACAGTCAAAGCTTAATTTTCACTAATGCTCACTCCAGAAGTGAGCTCGCTTCTGGAAAAGTTGGGTATGTGTATACAGACAGAAGCTACAAGATTTACACTAGCTTGGTGGATGACTGCTGTGCCAAGAGGACCTGAAATACGTTCAGTCCATATCCTAAGCTTGTGGGGTCTGGGAAGTGTCTGTGACAGACAGATTACTGTCATGTGAAAATGAATGTTCATTTCATGGCCAATTGAGATGTCAGTTTTCAGCTGATGATTAAAAAATGAATAAGCAAATGCATCTATAGAAGACACCTGATAATATGTTCCTATGGTTCATAGCAGTGCTGACAAATCTTACCATGGATAATGAGTTTATGGAGTTTGGCAGCATTCCTTGACAGCGAAGAAAGTAGTTATTACAGAAATTTTTGGTGTTGGGGTGGTTACTTAATGTTTTCTTATATATAAGATTTTAGATATGTGTACACACATATGCACATGTATATATATGTGTGTCTGTATCATTGAAAGCTACTAAATGAAATCATGCTTCATTAGGCTAAATTCTGTAAGAACATGGAGGAATATGTCTTCATCTTTTGCAAAAATATATTTGTGAGATTTCTACATCACAGCTTTTAAAATGACTTTTATTCTGAAAATGCCAAACCCCATTAACTTTAAATGAGACTTTTCAAAACAGGATTCAACCTTTTCAATCCAATTGTAATATGCTTTATTTGAATACACACACTGAAACATAAAATGATGGCAATAATAATTCCTGGAAGGTATTAAAAGGTTGATCTGCATGCATAAATTGAATTATGGCTCTGGCAAAGGTGCATTACAAGAAATAGATGCAGTATAAACACTCTAGCATCTACTGCCAAGGTCCTCTAATAATTTTAAATCGATTCAGACTGTTGCTGTGAGATAGCCTGTCTGTACTTGATTACATATGCACAAAAATCAGAAGATTAAAGAAACTGTCATGAGTACAAAAGTGGCTTCTTGAAAAAGCTAGCAAGGGAAGGCCAGGGTGAGGATGGTGAGGACTGCATGAGCTGCAGTCCCAAGAGCCGTCAGTTTGAATGCCTAAATGACACAGAGAAACCATATGGGAGCTCAGCTGCCAAGAAGTCTAAAGGCATTTCAACAGCACATTTGTGAAGTGTAATTTTGCAAAGACTTATAAACTGACCAAATTGGGCAGGTTTTCCTGGGATTAGAAAAAGATGCAACCTTGCCATGAAAACTGCTGCTCTGCCAGACTTGATGCTCTACTACAAAGCGTAGTTTTCCTCATGGAATAAGTGTTATAATGTTCCTTGGATATTAATGTTGTTAAATAACAACAATAACCACTCAGAAGCAGCTTTTCAACATGGAAAATTTCAGTGTTTACACAGAGCAAAGCTAGCTGTGGTGAAAATCAAGGTGTTAGAATAGGAGGGATGAGGCAACCCAGCAGTAGTGTTATGTTCTCCACCCACCGCGTAGAGATACAAGTATGTATGTTTTGTTGCTATGCCAGCTAAGAGTCAGTGCTGAAAACTCACTGCCCATTTACAACTCTGTGCTTCAAGTAAATAATGACAAATAAAAGAAAACAGATGGAAGTATGCATCAGAGCAGGAGTTTCTCAGTTAATACTTCCAGTCAGAGGTTGTCACCAAACAAAAGTCCATCTTTTTTCTTGCCCTCTCCATCATGTCCTCCCCTGTAACAAGCAGTGATGACTGCTGCTCTAGTCTAGGAGGACTTCAGTATGGTATACAACTCATGTGAATGTTTAGCTGTGGTCATGACAGTGGGAGCTGCAGAAGCCTGGCAGAAACGTGGTCACCTAGGTGTCTGCCCAGGTTGTTCCAGTCTTTATTCTCTCTGGGGTTTGGCTTCCAGCCCATCAAGTGACCCAGATGAATGCTGTGAGGATAAATGCATTCAAGACTGGGAGATATATCCATTTTGCAGTAGTGAGAAACCACCAAAACCAGCGAGAATCACCCACACTTTCAAAGTCTTCTGACCTCTGTAAAAATGTCTGAGGTGTGTAAGTGAACACTGACCTTATTGCAGGACTAAAGGACTTGGTCAGAAAAGCAGGACACACCACACACCTTGAATTTAACTAACATGGTGGTCAGTCTGTGAAGAACAAGGTAAATGATCTAATACAGCTGTTTATCTTTGGTCTGTAGAAGGTTTACCTAGGGTGCATTGCAGCTGCTGGCAGTGAATGTAGGATGCATTGTGAAATTCCTGAGCTGGAGTAAAGGCTCTATCTACATTCCATCCAATGTCTTTGGAGTCTTTCTTTCTAGGACATCCTCCACAAACCATGTCCAGAGTGCCAGCCGCATGAAGAAACAATACCCTTGGAAACCAAATGCAGATGGACTCAACCAACCAGGAGAAAGGGGAGAGAAAGGATGGTAGGTGGTGGATCATGTGCTCTACAAATCCAGACCGGCTTAAGCTAAAGCAAACAATACAAGCTGAGGAAAGTTACAATGGTTTAGATTTTCTAAACATAACATTTTTTTGGTTTATTTTGAAACAATTTTCCCTTAAGGAATGTGCTTTCGTTTTAATTTGCAGAAGGCTGACAACTCATTTGTGTTAAATTTTTTTCCTTTTGCTGGAAAGACTTATTTATTTATTTATTCTAAATCCAAAACAATATATTTTCCCTCTTATATTCATCAAATACCTCACAATATAATTTCCTCATCATTTCAAGGCATGAGTCAGCCCACTACCTGCTGGGTATTTAGCATAAAATCTCTCCAATGGACAGATTTCTCCATAGTTGTTCTCTTATTATTTTTGCTAGATGGCCTGATGTAATCTGATGTGTCAGTTTGTATGCTTTGGGAACATAGCTTTCTCAGGTGCTCAGATGACATGAAATGGAAATGGTGTTGAACTCGAGCCTTTCAGCTCCAAAGCACAGTGGTGGAAGGAGATAGGCAAGTCATTGAGATGCACCTTTGCTAGCAAGCTGTGGATGTTTAATTCAAAAGTCTTGGTAGAACATGTACTCCAAACAGCTCAAAAAGCTTCCCAAGGCCCTTGGAAGGCAACCTGGAGTTCTGTGGTAAAACACCCAGCTCTGCAACTGTCTCTGTTATTTGATGGGAACAGGAAAGAGTGGAGGGCACTCTCACCGGAAGGACTGGGGCCCTTATTGGGCAAACCAAGAGGAAGAGGCTGTGAAAGGCAGCAACAGAAGATTTGGTTTAGATTTGGCTAAAATGTTTTGTAACAGTAAGGACAAGTCAGCCCTGCTACGGATTGCTGGGTAGTGAGGACCTCATTCAGGAAAGTCTTCAAGAATATCAGTCAAAATGATATGGTTCTTTCATCCTGGGCTTGGATGGCCTTCTCTGGTCCTGTCCAGACTCTTTTCCATATATTTTCTGTAGAACACAAAACATTTGTTACCTATTTCTTCCTCTCCTACCATGATTTATCTATAGAAATCACTTCTGAAGCCATTTTCAACCATTTCCTCTGAAACAGCATTCCGTGTCTGTTGTACAAAGCACTCCCAACCTCCAACTGAGGAAAAATGAGCAGCTGCAGCATCACCTGTCTAAGATCTCATCCACAACACAAGAAAACCTCAGAAGTTACAGGGACCCTGGGAATCTCCTGAAACTACAGCTTTTAAAGACTTTAGCTGAATCATGACTTCACACCTCATGTTTCTAACCACCCCAAACTAGCCTGGGGACCGCCTTACCCATTTCTGTCCCACCCATGCTCAAACCTATCCCACTATCTATGCACAGAGTCTCCAAAAGCTTACATTGATTAGCAAGTCTCTTAAAGGTGGAAACTCTTTGTGGTATCTGATCCACGAGTCTCTGGGCATAAGGTCAATGCATGAGGATCCGTGAGTGCCAATGACATGGAAGAGGCTTCAAGAGGACACAGACATCCACAGCTGTGGAGGTCAGTGCAGGCAGGACACTGACATCAGCTGCAGCCCTGAGAGCCTTGAAGGAGCATTACGGTGTTTTGTTCTTCTGCCACAGATAAAATGAATCACTGTGGTAAAGTCACATTTGTGTGTGTATCTGGGAACAGGAAGGGGAGCTAAGGGGAGCTAGTAAATAAGACTGGATGTGTTATGGCTAGCTGTCTTTTGTTCCATTTAATCACTTGAACAGATGACTGCTTACTTTAGGCTATTACACGTGTTTGTTATACATAAGGATTCATGGACTTTCAGTCATTTTTTTTTTTTTTTTTTTTTTTTTTTTTTTAAAACTTGCTAGAATTATACTGTTAATTTAAACTCTAGGATCCTGCTTGGTGGGTAACGAATATAATACGTCAAAGGTGTTCAATTAACTGCACTGCCGTCTGTACTGTGCTAATACAATGCCTCCTTATATTAAAAGGCAACACAAACAGAAATACGGATTAATAAAGTGATAAACAGAATTTTAAATCTAAGTATGAGCACACATGTAAGGAAATAAAATTCTATAGCTTTATTACACCTGTATCACCAAAGCTGAAATATTTCCAGAGGAGCAGTTTTCCGTTGGAGGAAAAAATTCTTCTGTGGAGCTGTAACAATATAACAACAACCTCTACACCTTGTTTGGAAGTGGAAAGTTTTATTGAAATAGTGAAGGCCAAGTAATTTTATCTGTGAATTACTGGAAATGCAGAAAACAACTGTGGGAATGTCTTGAGAACTGTCTTGTCTCAGAGCTTGTTCAGAGAAATGATCTGAACTAATTTATCCATGGAAGGTTCACACCAGACATCACACTCAGTAACCAGCAAAATACGATTTTTTTAATGATGATCACTTCAGGTGCAGAAGAAAATAGCAGCAAAACAAAAGAAAAAAAAAGCAGTAAAAGAAAGAAAAAAAAAATGAAGTCACTTTGCACATAAATCTCTTTTGCATAACTCTCTGTTGAGAGCTTTCAACAAGTGGCAGCTTAGAGAGGGACTCATCCCAGGAGGAACGTACTCCGGGAAATTAGACCGAAATACAGAGTTCCCCAGATGGGTGGAAAGTCCCATCTTAATACATTATAGTAGTTACAAATAGGTAAGAGTGATAGCTTTTAGGATCCTGGGAGTGCTCTTCTGATTTCCTGTTATAAACGGTAGGCAGTTAAAGACAAACAGACCTTAACTCTCTCAATGGACTGAAGCACTGAACTCAATTGTTCAGAAGACTACAAGAGCTCTCCAGCAGAAATCGTTGTGATTTGTCTGAACTCACCACATAACCTAAAAAAGCTGTGGAAGCACAGTTTCAGCAGACCTCTTGAAACCTTGTACTAGGATGCTTCCCTCAAAACAGTCAAGGGTCAAAAAGGGATGAAAACCAAGGTCTTCTATGGGCTTGCTTAATGCTCTGCTTATTGACTGGAGAAGCGAGTTGGTTAAAGGGTAGTGGGAATTCATTTTGTTCTTCTCATTGAGTTTCTGAAAGTCCAAATACTTATCCTCTGGATTTCCAGAAGGAAAACCTTCATGTTTTTCTCCAGGAGAGAGGTAAATTGGAATTGGGAGCCTTCCTACAACCACAACATTAGTTTATAATTCACTCTGGAAGCAGACTGAGGATGGTTCTCCTCTCTGAACTGTCTTCTGACATTCATGCGCCTTGAGAGTCTCTGGGGTTCTACTGCCCACCAGAGCCCCAGATGTAACCTTAGAATCACAAATGCTGTGGGGCCAAAAGTCAGTGCCACAGTGGCTGGCACTGCAACATCCAAGGCCCTCACTCTGCAAATCAAGACATATTTTGGCAGATACTATTCCATCTACTACTTTCTCATATTGGGTAGGATGATTCTCAAAATTGTACCTGAATTGCACAGTGTAAAACATGTATTCCAGCCCCCTAGACCCATGTATGGGAGGAATTTGGAGTGTTAAATGTTATTTATCTCAAGCTTCTCTTTTCTTCCTTTTTCTAACCTGTCTGCTTTGATTTTCAGGCTGTACGGAAACTGCAAACACAAAGACATCCCAGACCCGGAAGCAGGAGATGTACATGAGGTGTGCCTACACTGCGTTATCCTCCCAGGCATGGGTTTCTCCACTGCCTCCTGGTGCTGTAAGGACACATCCAAGACCCTGATAAGTCAGTGGGGCTGGTGCAGACCTTGAGCTGCCTGGTATGCAGGCAGCAGCAGAGCTGTATACAGGCTGCTGCCCAGGGAGGCAGTTCATGTCCAATGCACACTCTGTGGCTTCCTTGACTTGGGAAACACAGGAAAGTCAGGGGGGAGGGGGTTATTTCACAGCTATGCCTGCAAAGAGCGTGATTCATCTATTTATTCTTCTGTGAACACCCTAGCTGGATGACTAAGGCAGATCTGCAGGCTGATGACCCAGAAACAGTAGGGAAAGAAAAAAAAAAAAGTTAAAAGCCATACACAGACTTATTTTCCTGGGTTCACTGGTTTACCTCACAGCCTTAACCCCAGCCAACCAGAATTACAGCACACAGACTTGCTCGGGGGCTTTTTTCCTACCTCTTCTCCTCTCAAGGTGGAGTAATTGAGATTAACCACACCTGTGAGTTCAGCAGCACATAAGCTCACCATAGGTTCTGAATCTCTCAGATGTTAGAGTTGCCAGTTTCTTTTCCTGTTCAAATTGCTGAAGTGGGGACTGCTGGTTTTACTCATGTTTTTCTTCTCTCAGGTAAGACATTTGTCTTTAAAGAAGCAAGATAGGATGGAAAGATAAAGGAAGAAAGTGTCAGGTGAAGTAAGTCTGCCCTGGTAGCTTGGGCTGCTGAGCAGCTACTGGGGAGGCAGCACCCTGCCTCGTCCCTGATCAGAGGGTGGATCTGTAGAGTGAGATGCTGCAGTGATTTATGAGGATGTGAGCAGAAGACTGGGTGAGTGTAAGGAGAAAAATGCTTCTTGGTTTTGCTTCAGGCTTGTTTATGAAGAACCTTTCTGTGAACAGAAAGTGTTAAGCTACAAACAAAGTGTGTGTTAAACAATCTACTGCAGACTAACTACTTAAACAGTGGTTAATATCACCCTGGTGCAAACCTAATGTGAATGACTTAAGTATTTTGCTTTATTTGTTAGATCCTAAGGATACTCGCTGGGAGGCTGTATCTGTGGTGCAAGTGTTGGGTTTAAGCTGTTGTGCTACTCTCAGCCTGTAATTCCTTAGTGTCAATGAAGTGCTCTATGTGTGGCTGTAGCAGCCACATGAGGTGCTCTGGGTGCCTGTGGAAGCTGATGTGCCTCATTCCAGCACCTCCCTGTGGAAACGTGTGGCAGGACTCCGCAGAGGGTAGGATTCTCAGCCTGTGTGCATATATGCCTGTGTGAACCTTCAACTGTAAATACTTTCATCCTCCTGGCTGAAAAGCTCCATATATCCCTGTCTTCTGGCCTTCCTCTTGGAGCGTTGAAGTTACTTTTTAAGAAAAGGTGCTATCATTGCATGCAACCTGAAAGTATTAAGCCCTGAGCAGAGTGTGACCCTGGCACTAGGTAAATCCCTTTTAAGTCTTTGGTCATATAATCCCGTGTGCAGCATGCAAGCCAAGTTGGGAAAGTTCTCCTCTTCCCATCACACTCCTGCCTAGATAGCTTGGCAGTATCTGATACAAAGGTATTATACACACTGGCTATTATGCAAGCTGCTAGGGTCAAACCCCAGTGTCCTTGTTTGACCTTTTAATGGCTGTGTTGTGAGTTCTAGAGAGTGGCTCTGTATAGTTAAAACCCCATATCTTGACCAGTAGTCTTCTATTCTTTGATTTCTTTGAGTGTTTCCTCATTCTTGTACTGTGATATAGGCTGTAAATGTAGAGATTAATGCATCTCCTTTGTTATGTGGTTTGCAATAGGAGAATATTGCCTCTCTCTGTTCTACCCTAAAAAGGCCAGTCTCCATAAACCATCAGTTCACTTCCTCTGCTTCCCTGCCATCATTTTTACCTTTTTCCAGTTTTAATTCTGCCAGGGGCCGTATTCTGTGAGGCACATTAGACCTTTATTCCATACAAAGTTTATAATTCTTCACAGGGTTGGATTTACTGAAGGGTGAAGTGTTGTTCCCTTGTACTTTCTCTCTCTCAGTTTTGGTTTGTAATTCTCATGCTCTAGCACAGTGTATCCACATTTGTTCATGTGGAACATGAACGAAATTCAATTTTGAATTTTACTGGAGCTGGGAAATAGCTTAGGTGAGCGACTTTTTCCTGGAGGTGGGACCTGTCAAGGCCTCTTTCCTCAGTAGATGGGAGGAAACCAGGAGAATAGGGACAAACGTCCAAATGATCTTTGAAGGGAGTGACAGCGTGTGAGGCAGGACCCTTGCTCGGCAGTTTGACTGGATTATTTGTTCACGTGTGTGGCAAAATGGAATTTGGGAGAGAGCAGAGAACCTGGATGGATGTGTTTAACTGCCAAGAGGTGCAAAAGAGCAAGGTTTGCAGGAGGCAAAGACAATGACACAGGGTCAGTCACTAATGTCTCTGGAGTTCTGGAGCAAGTGTGTAAGAGGAAGGTGCAAAATCAGTGTCTTAATTCAGTTGGATCTATAGTATGTCTGCAGCCTACTGGGGTGTTCTGTTAAGAGATGCTATAGGGTTTCCTCTCACTGTGGTCATAAATTCTAGAAATGCAGTGAAATTCATGTTTACTGATACTGTGATGGAAGGGACACTTATATAATCCTTTCCAATACAGAGGATCCTCTTTGGTAATACAGCTGGTGTTGTGTCTGAAAGAAACAGCAGAGATCAGCTCACACAGCATAGGAATGAGCCATAGTACAAGGGGGGGAAGATTTGATCCTTGTTCTGTGGGCATGTTTTCCAGGCAGCAGTGACCTGAGTGAGGGCTGGACTGCACATGCTTTCCAAAGAAAGTGCATTGTGTTTCTCAGCTACCGAGACCTTCCCCCTTTCCCTCCGATGTGTTTTTCATTCACAGTTGAAAAGTTCAGTGAGGTGGATGGAGCCGGATCCTCTCCAGAAAGCTGTACAGCTCAGTAATTGGATAAGGTGAAACATGTAGGTTCAAACCCCCATACAGATCTGAACCTGACTTGCTCCATCACTTCTCAGTGTTCTAACTGCTGAGAGAAGGGAGTTATAATATCCCCCTCCCTCCAACTGGGCTCTTTGAGCACACTTTTATTGTCTCAAACCCTTGAATACCCAACAGACCAATTTTGTAAACACAGGGGCATGAGCCAAGTGACTTGGTTGTCTTAGGCATGGAGAGGTGTAGGTTGCCAAAGGAACTAAAGATTGGTGGTGTTCTCTAAATGTCATGCCTATAAAAAATAAGTAGAAATCCTAAATCAACGTTCAATGACCTTGAGCTGATCTGAGGCCTCCTTCCAGGCAGCTTTGCCATTTACAGAGCAAAAACTGAAAAGCTTCATGAAGTGGTGCCCCTCTGTGTGCATGTGTATGTGTTTACACACACACGTGCATCATCTTTTTTTTCAGCTCCTTCTCTCCCTCCTCTTTTTCCATTTGGTTCTGCTTTGCATTTTATTTGCAATGTGTTGTCCTGTTGTGTGTATTGCTCATGCATGTTGAGTTAGGGTTCCCCGAGGAGTCCGTCTGGCATTGAAAAATTAAATTTAACTTTTTTGTTTTTCAGACTCTCAAAGCCCATTATTATAGGTTAGGGTTTTTGCTCCAGGGTAGTGGGATGTTGGGAAGAGCTGAAATATGGCACTGCTGAGGATAAATTAGTATGAAAATTGTACTAATACCCAGCTGTGTGCTGATTATCCCACCCCCAAAGGCAAATGTGTTTGCAGTTTAGGTCATAAGTGAAATAAGCATGTTGAACCTCATTCTAACGTGTCACTGTCTTACAGACTTTCTTCTCCACCTCAGTGTTTCCTTCTGGATGCATGAATTGTGTCCTCTTGAGAGCAAGGCAAAATAAGTCTGGAAAAGAGCAGTTTCCTCCCTCCTTTCCCCCAGAAAATAAGGGAATTGACTTGCAAATACCAAACTGTTTTATTTCAGTGTTTCAATTTGGCAGATACAATAAGGGGACTTTGGTGCTACTACAGTGAGGAGGGTGGTATCTCGTCTTAAGTCTAGAAATCAGGTTTACTGTATATGTGGGATCAGAGTTTGTCCTCTCTACTCACTTGTGATTCACTCACTAGACTGAAGGATTAGTTCTGATTCTGGTTATGAGGCAATCTTAATTGGTCAAGGAAAATTGCCTTTCTGCTGTTGAATTCCTTTGCATGTCCTGAGGATATGGTAATGTTAAATACGCTGCCAGACTGGAGGTGAGCGCTGTTGGGTTGGTTAGATTCAAGAAAGGAATGAAGTGAGGAAGCCTCATCAGGTGAGGATACACATGCTGCATGTAACCAAAGGATTTGTCTTTTGTGGCCTCTCAGACTCTCCTACTGTTTGCAAAACTTGCTTTCTCTCCTTTCCCAGGAGAAGAGAGATCCCATGTTTAGTGCAGAGCACCCAGCTCTGTGGCACATAGGCCTTCATGGCAGGCAAGGGATGAGAACTATGGAAGGTACTTCCTTCCTTTCCTCTGTGTCCAGTTCTGCCTACCCAAAACAATGTCCTAATTTTGACTGGTGGCTTGGTATGACTACTCACTCTTTCCTCCGCAAGACACAAGATAACACTTGTGAAACCTCTTGATAGCTCTGTGGTACAAAAATACACAATATAAATCCAAAGGGCATGCTTTAAGGCTGTAAAATGGACACAGAGCCTATGCCACTTGGCCACTAATGGTTTTCCCTGTTCCTCTTTTGGGGACCTGCACAGCATCAGGGAAAACTGGATGCCTGTCTCTTCTGAAACAGTCACATTCCAGAGACTTAGTTTAGGGAAAGACGAAGCTCTGCCTCCCCATGGGGGAACATTCAGTTAACCGTGCAGTGCAGCATGAAAGTCAGCGTGTTGTACAATACTGCTTGACAGTGTTTCCTTGTTGCTTCACCTATGAAGTGTGAGCATGCACGTGCTGAAGGAAGGGCCCAGCTGCTGCAGCCCTAAAGCTTTGTCCTCTGCCCTGAGCTTGTGTAACGGCAGGGAATGTCTCTTCCTCTGACAGTCGGATAAGCCCATGGTCTAATGTACAGCTGTGGCAGCAGTTTTGCTGCTGTGGATGTGAGCACATCACCTGAGTTTCTGCTGACCAAACCAGAGCAGCTCTTGGGCTGCAAAAAGGATCTAAACCACCCCATTGCTTGCTCTCTTTGCCATAAAGTCACTTGCACATTGTTGAACAAGGTTCTTTGATCTGGGTTTCGTTTCACTTTGTGACTACAGGAAGAGTAACAAACTACTCAGGATACCTACTGTAACAGTGAGTAAGCTTTTGCAGTATAGGTTTGGGTCTGTTCTTATCGCGTACAATTACTATCAGAGCAGAAGTTGTGGAGCCTCCATTGTCAATTCCTGACCCTTGGAGCAGGGCTGTATGGGGTGCTTCCAAGCAACATGTCTTGCACCAGGCAGTGAATTCAATAGGCCTCTGAAATTTGATAGATGTAAGCAGACTTTATGTGAGGCTGAGGTTTGGGGGTTTTCTGCAGCTTTGTGCAGTTGGTGGGGGAATGTTTTTCCCAAGTCCCCATCTGCAGCCCTGTTTATTTTCCCTCCTGTAAACCTTTTCTGTGATGGGCAAGATGGAGAACAATGGAGAGCAATGGTCTGAAACTGAGAAAGCAGAGGGAAAAACTAGGCTAGACATCAGTAGCAGTTTCATAACTGATGGAAAGGAGCATGGGAGGATTTGCCCCTGGGAAGAGGCTGAATCTTTTTTTTTTTTTTCCCATCAGATTTAAATAAGGCAATTCAAAGGAGGATTCTATTAGCATGGAGCAGGGAGGAATTTGCTGGCATGACTTAGGCTGAAGGAACTCGCAATCCATCCTGCCTGTTAACTCAGTATGGTTTGAAGACCGAGAGCCTCAGGTGCTGCCTAACCTCAGGCAGGAGGGGGGGGAATGTCTGGAAAGAGCAGATAGCTGTGAAGGGGCTGGTGTGAGCATTTAAACTGAGCGTTAGTTGATATTTGCAGTGTAGAAAACAAGAGCTTTGCCAACCCCAGCTTGAACGTTGGCCATGGCCAGAGACTTGCACCTGGTCAAGTTACAGTGCAGAAATTTATACAGCGCTACTGTTAAGCAGTTGAGCCCTGATTGCTCTATTTAAGGCTTATACTTCTGAAGCAACTGGAATAACACACTGGGTATGGTGGTAAGTGTCCTTTTCTATGGCACTTTAATTTAGACTTGGATTTTTTTCAGGCTTTAGCCCAGGACCTCAGCTGTTCGCAGAGGGGCAAAGCAGGGCTGTGATAATGGTTCTGACCACCCCTGGGAGCAAAGCTCCACCTGACCTTGAGATGGTCCTTGAGGCTACACAGCAGATTTATAATATCTTGTCTTCCTCCTCAGTTATACCTCCCCCCGGTCCCCCTCTGGTCTAAGTGGGTAATAGAATAAAATGGGAACTGCCCTTGAGGAACCTTAGCAAGCAGAAAGCTCCTTTGTTGGCATAGTTTTATAAATGCATTTATATA
>JBCJKH010001974.1:9412-21790 GCA_039877255.1 Loriculus beryllinus
TTGACTTTGTGATGGGGTACATGCTGTCACCAGAGATGGCCACAGAACCAAGCTCTGTGGCTCTACAGCATGGTGTGGATTAACACGGCTCTCCAAAGGACTTGTGCCACATTTCCTTTGCTTCCACTTAAATGTGCCACCCCATTAACTTTTCCCCCTTTAATTCCCATGTTCAGAGAAATAAGGAAAATATCTGCTACTATTTGTTGTATTTGGAGTTTTCTGAAAACCAAGTACATGTTATTTTTCGAAAGAAACCAAAGACTGAATGTACTTTTTTCATCCCCTCTCCCATTATTAGGAAAGTAGTTAAAACCCTGATTAACATTCCATTGAGCTGTGTCTAATAGTTCTTCCTCTTATTGTTGTTATTTGGCTGTACAATGTTTTCTACCAACTCACTCATGACAGCTGTTTCAGTACAATGGGGAGAAAAGAAAATTAGTATCATTTTACAGGGTTATTTAATAGGAGCCTAAAATTGGCAAAATACAAAACCGCATTCAGAAATGCTGCATCGAAGGGAACTGCAGCCTTCCTAATGATAGCCCAGCTTTGGGGCTTTTGTCTCAGCTTCACTGAGAAATTCAGACCACCAGCAGAAGCTTCTGCTTGTTCTTATGAACAGCTACACACAAGAACTATGTACTAAACATATGGCAACAAACTGAGCCTGCTTGATTCCTCAGGTGTGCAGTTCAGCTAAGTAACTGCCTGTGGAAATAAAACTGTGTGCAGAGAACTGACACCTCTGCAAATGCAGTCATTACAGTCCTGCCACACACAGCATTGCTCAAAGAGGAACCTCTCCTTCTGCAGATGGCCTGGCGACAACTCAAAGATGGAACCAGGCTTTCAGGCAGGATCAGCACTGGTGGGAGATGTAGGAGACCCTCTTCTCACTGCCCAGAGATGGCTCTGCGGCAGACAAGCTGTCTGCGTACTGCTGCATGAGCTACAGCTCCTGGAGACATCAGGAAAATGTTCTCGCTGGTGTCTGAATTTAAATTAAGTTCCTTTTTATTTAGGAAGCACATAGGGATGGTCTCAGGAAAAATGGAGACCATACCTTCAGGCCTCCTGCTGCATTGCATCAGGTTACCTTTGTCTCTTCTGCACAGACATGCTTAATGCAGTGACGATTGATTAGGTTGGAGCTGTTGAACCCAAGGCATTCTGCATGTCCTGGAGCACAGTGGTACTTACACAGGTTTACTTGAGGGTTGTGCCCCGACATAGCTTGGCTGTGTCTCTCAACCATCACTCTTTCTTATCCATTTTTCAGGCCTCAAGGGGATGGAAAGCCAACCACACGACAGAAGACAACAGCCTTGGCACATTGCCTTAAAGACGGTACATCGAGGAATGAGCATGTACACCAACCTATCTTGTGGCTCCTTACAAGTTTATTTACACAGGATGATGGTGAGACTTTTTGCAGATTCAGGCACATTGGTTACATATTTTTCACTTCATTCCCTTTTTGCTTTAACTCCTTGGAAAATCAACAATGGAAAGGGAAGAGCCGTAAGACAAGAGGGGCTGGACAAACTTTTGTACCAGCTGCCCTCATTTCTATTGATGCCAAGCAGCATCCTTGCAAGCTCCCAGTATCTTGTGAAAGGAGTTGGCTTTCCATTTTGTACTCCAGGTAGAAGTACACCCACTGGTAAACTATTTTCATCAGCATTACACGTGCACTTGTTCATACTTGCTCCCTAAAGCTAACCTTATCACTGTAGATAACTGAGGTAGCAACCAGAAGGGCCAGGGTTTGGTTTGTGTTTGACTGCACAGAATTCAAGAAAATATAGGACTAGGGGAGAGAAGTAGCAAGTCAACACCCACAGCAAGAATCATGAATGTGGTAACTCTACTTTAACAGGAGTCCCTAAAGCCTCTTCAGACCATTCTTCTGTCATTACTAAATCCTGCCATTTATGCTTACGTAAAACTTATTCAAAAATCATGGTCTAGATAAAATGGGCATCTGTTTTCCATGTAAAGACTGACATCCTTTTGTATAGCTACAGTTGTTTAAGGCAGATAGTAAGTCTCTACCTCCACAAGGAAGAGGGACTCCTCCTCTTCAAGCCCTACTGCTAAGAAGTGTGACACACAAAGATTGTTAGCGTTTTCATGAAATATGTAATAATACTTACAGATATGTACTGATAATGAAAGATTGAGGTGTGCAGAAACAGTCCAGTCTTAACTGTCCACAGAAACACTATGCAACAGTTTGGATGCTTTTATTTCTGGAATGCCTCTATCATTGCTCTCGGTTGCCATTCAGATGCAATGGTTTTGTCTGCACAGTGCCAAGCTCACTAAGCAAATGACTTTGCAAGAGAAATCATTATGGTCTGTGAAGTCAGTGAAAGCCTACTTTCTCTGAATGGCTTTGGTTCAGTTGCTTTATAGGATTGAAGTTAATGTGACAGAGTTTAAACACTGCTCTCAAACACTTTCAAAGAAGCTTGTGTTTATAGCAAGTACAATATTATGTGTCATTTGCATTTCAGTATTATCTAAAGGTAGTAACAGATCTGTCATGGAGGGCTTGAGTAACAGAGCAGTAACAAGAGCCACAAGAACAAACCACCCCAATTCCACATAACCCTGATTTCAACCCAGTGCCCAACCACTGCCAGGCACTCAGTCACTCCAGCTCCCATGCCAATGCCAGGCTCATGTGCACAAAACAGGCTTGTTCAAAGATACAGATGTATTTGACCAATTAGGTTCTCAGTACAGCGTAAGTTAGTAAAATAATACATGAAAAAAACCACATAACTCTTCAATTGTGAATAAAATGACCATTGCCTAGGAGCCAGGCCATGACTCCCTGTCAGACCAACGCGATTTGAAGGAGAGCACTGTGGGGTGACTTGAGCTCCCTTGATTTTTCCCCAGAAAATTTCCACGAGTAGTTAAAAATTGGTGTGAAAGAACACTTGTGTAGCTGATGTCTGAGTGAGATTTTGCAACTATTTTAAGCCAAAGACCCTGATGCTGCCAAAGGGGCGTGGAAAACAGAATTGAACTGGCCATTCTACAGCACCATCTGCTTATGTTGGGTTAGCTATTACACCAAACCTTTTGTCTCATCTATAAAACAGGGATAAAACCTACTACGTCAGAAAGGGGGCGTGAAACTTAATTTGGAAACTAGCAAGAGGTCTGGTTTACCTGGTATAGGAAGTTAAATGTGAGGTTCTGTCAGTTAAAAATGCAGCCTGCCATTAACTGACGTACTGGCATAAATGGCAAATAAAAAGTGTGCTGGTAGACACACCCTATCTTCCTAAGTAGCCCATCAGAGTGCTGTACTGCACATGCAATTTATGTGCTGCTCAGTTCCCCAGAAAGTATATTCTTCCCAAACACAGCATAGGTGCTATGTATAAGGCTGCTGGAATAAAAAGATTCTCTTTTCAGGACTCCGCACTACTACTTCAGCCTGGAGAGACACGAGTGAAAGATGTTTGACAGAAAGTTGTGTGGTTTTGTGCTGTTTGTTTTTTCTTTTTCAAACATGGCACCTTTGCACAGTACAATCAAGTGAATCCCTTACCCCTTGCTATTACAACATCAGCCTTTGTGACAGAGGTTCTTGTGGGCACTTTCATCAGAGGACAAGATTCAGAAGGACAATGGAAATCAAATGTATACCACAGGACAGGCTGAGGTATACTGGCAGTGCAGTCTCTATGGACACTAAACCCATTCTGTGGTTAAAAACAGTATGTCCAGCCTCCATCCACCTATTGTAAGAGCATTAAGTATAGAGCCTTCTACTGCAACTGGGTGACTGAAAAGTGCCCCCTTGCTAGCAGACAGAAACAAGCACACTGGAGGGTTCTTCTTGTGTTTGTCTTGTGCTGCGGTAGCTGCATGTCAGATGCTGCCAGGGTCCAGCACGAAGCAGAATCTGATTTAAATGAACTGTGTACACAACCATGTGCACTTTTTAAAAAAGAAAAACAGTATTAAAATGTAAGTTTCATTTCCCCCTTTCCCACTTCCCTTTCTCAGCTGACAGTCAAGCAGCTGGTTAACTGCTCTGAACGTGCACACTCACTCCCATGTTTAACCAGCACTCCCAGCGGGGCACTGTGCAGCCACTTTTTAATACTGAACCACAGCACACCACCACTTCCTTAAGCTGGTGGCTGCACTCCGAGTGACAGCACCTGCAGGAGCTCAGCAAAACCAACTGCTATACAGAGAAGCAAGGTAGAGTTGTCAGCTTCTTTCCAAGGAACTCAGCAGGAAAAGGGAGCTGTTGCCTCCACAGAGATAAAGTGACCATGATGGATGATGTCTCGCTGTTTTGTGGTTCCTGCTGACCATGTGGCTGTACTTTACTCTGGTTTTGCTTCTCCTATGAGCACTTCCTATAGGTCTTAAAAGGAAAGAGAAATATTTGACAAGACACAGAATTTTAACCCAAAGCAAACTTTCAAGAAGCTTTTTCCAAACATATATGAAGTGCGTAGGTTTTCTTAATCAAACAACAAAAGAATACCCCAGTTCAACAGCCTTCTTAGCGAAGCCAGATAGTAAAAAGATGATGAAGTGGAACAGAATATAGTAAGCTGACACTTTCTGCAAGGGACTCACCCTTCTTTATTAAAAATTACCTCAATTATTTCTTCTTAAAGACAATCATGGACAATTTAAATAAAAACATGATTTGTGAAATGGTTTGGAAGACCCCTTAAAACATTTTTCCACCTCTGATTACCTCTAAAGCACAAGAAAGCCTCCAGTAAAGCTCCAACTTTTATGCAAGTTAATACCACTGACTACTAAGCAAGATAAAAACCACCATTGAGCCTTTGCTTCAAAGCACCATTTGGCTGAAGATGAATTACTTGACCTTTTGGCAGTGTACGATTCAACAGAAGTCAAAGGTACCCAAGTTCTTCCACTCTCTAAACAAATTCAGCCCTGTTTCTGTCAGAAATTACCTTTGTGTTAGAACAGGACATACTTTTTAGAACAAAATGTTTAAGCTAATAAAGCTTCATGGAAGCCTCGAAGAGGGCAGATAAGTCTTCTTCTGTTTGAGGACGTGGTGATAGTTTAGTCACTCTCTCCTGCAAGAGTAATGAAACACTGGATTATAGGAGGTTGCCAATAAAATGAATCAAACAGTGGCTGAACTATGCGCCTTTGTACTAACGTCCTTCACAGAGAATAACAAGATTTTGCAAATACGCAATCAAGTAATTAAAGTTGAAGCATCATCAACTGTACAATACTTTCAAGAATATATTAGTTAAAATTGCCTGTAATTAAATACACAGAAGCAAGATTAGAATGCAGTTCAGCTGCAAAGTCATGTACTTCAAACAAGGGTCCTGTCAGTCACAGACGTCAGCATTCTGCAGGATATTATGCGGGGAATACACTCCATTTTAAATTCATTTGCCAGAATTGGAACTAGGGAGTTCAATTTTTAGGGACCAAGCTTTTCAAAATACAACATATCTCAAAGCCCAAGAACTGCTGCAGATGAGGAGAGTAAACAGTGCTTGCAACTCAAGACTCCAAAAAAGAGATACAGCAAGGGACAGTGGTGAAACTGCTTAAGAAATAGCCCGACACCTTGGAATCAGACTACAAAACAGTTGTGGTTGGTCTTCATTTGGATGGTGATTCAACAAAATTTTCAGGTGCTGAAGTCCCCTTGACTGAAATGAAACTCAGGTATATGCTTCACTGCTCTGCTTGACAAAATAACCACAAAGGCAAGGATGGCAACTCAGAAAAGCTCCATGCTACTGAGGATAAGGAGCTGTATTTGTGTAGGCATTGAGCAACCTGTCTAGCTGAAGATGTGCCTTCCCATGGCAGGGGTGTTAGAACTAGATGATCTTTAAGGACCCTTCCAACCCAAACCATTCTATGACCCTATTTTGGCAAGAGGGAGTTTCTTCTGCTATAACCTGTTTCAACACCTCCCTCATGGAAGAGGCAATCCCAGTAGAAGCTCTAATCCTTTTTACTCCCTTTTTTACATGTGAGAAAGAGGATGTCATTTGCTTGGGACCTTGCTTTGTGCACCAAGTGGCTCCTTCAGCCCCCTGCCTCAGCAGGCTCAGTGCCTTCCAGAGTGGAGCACACACCACTGCGCACCACAATGCCACTGTGCAATGCTGTGGCTGCTCCACTTCCCTCTCAACCCACAGGGCTGTGATTTGTGGACAGGCTGGATGTGGTTACACAGTCAGAGGCCACCACTCTGTAAACTTCCCATGTGAAATAGCATGGTGAGGAAGTCAGCTGTGACATATTCATGGTTCATAATCATGATCAGCATGGTTAGCGTGGCTTGTGATGAGTCTGAAAAGTGCAGCTTTGTGCACATACCTACCTACATGAGCAGGTTTGTTCATGAAGCAGTAGCAATCAAATGATACCTCTCTTCCCATCCCTGACCAGCGCTGCTATGCACACAGATGCAGCCAAAGAAAATGGAAAGATTCTTCTATGCATTTTTGAGACCAAACAGAAAATTCAAACAGCACCAGAGCAAGAGAATGTTGTCTTCCTCACAATATGCAAATTATAACTCGCCTGTGCTCAAGTACTCAATGGATTAATCAGGCTTGCATTCAAAAACCAGGCTTGTATTCAAAAAACAAGCTTATATTCCAAAACCATGTCGATGAGGCTCTCAGTGATATGCTTTAGCATTGGTCTTGGCAGTCCTGGGGTAATGGCTGGACTTGATCTTAAAGGTCTTTTCCAACCTAGTTGATTCTATTCTATTCTGTTAGGGCACTCTGGGCCAAATCACAGTTTTGCAGCCCTGTATGGTGATATGGGGTGACAGGAGACTATCACCCTGACAGACTAGCATCTTGCAGCTCTGTTGACAGAAGGCTGCAAAGGGATGCCCCTCCTTCAATGCCTGGACACAGAGGCACCACCAGTTCCTCAGCACAAGCCTGTTGATACATACTGGTGCCCAGACAGCAAGGCCCCAGCTTCCTCAGCCTGACTCAGTGTTCTGGCCTAGTGCCAAAAATGAGCAGCTCCAGGCTCAGCAGAGGCTCAGCCCCATTGCAGCTGCCTCTGGGATGTCTGCAGGGGGTGGGTGGGCTAGAGAACAGCTCTTCCACAGACTCTTATCTTCAGTCTTCCCCATCTCTCCTCAAACATCAGCACGAGGCCAGCCACCCTAGACCTTGGGACAGCATCTTCTTGCCACACTCACTCTTGTCTGTAATGAGATGTTCTATTTGTGATGACCCAAACCTAACAGTTCTGAAGGAACAAACCTCAAAACTGTCCCAGAATAATTTACATTCATAGTCTATTTGATGGGCCCTCAGAGACTTTAGGTTTCTTCCTGGCCTTGCCACTGTTCTGTTGTGTGTGATCCTAAATGCACCTTTGTGTCATTTTATCAGGTATGAAATGGGAATATTAATACTTACCCTTTGTTATAAGTCTCTCAGATTTATGAATAAGAACCAGACATGGTAAGAGGTACTGCTGTTAAAAGTTAATAATCTTTAGCCTACAAATTTTCACTTTCTCCATGGTGTTTATTTCCCTTGCTACTTGATGGAAGTGCACCCTAAGTAGACAGAAGAGTCCATAGTATACAAATAAAACTGCCTTTTTACAAGGAAGACACTGGATTTTGCTTTTGGAGCAATGTGTTGCTTTTTGCAGTGTCTTTGTGAGCACTGAAACAATAAAGGGTACTACAAGTTTCATCTGTATCATCCCAGGGGACCTTATGTCAAATTCTGATGGGGGTCAATGGAACAAAAAAGCCATCTGGGACGAAAAGTGCAACTTCTCAATATGGAAAACGTAATGCAAAGTGAGCTCCATCATTCTTACCAGATAGCACCTAGTCTGAAGGCTTTATCTAGAACCCATTCTGCAGACAAAATCAGCAGGGATAGCTAGGAAAAAGCAGCATCTCCTACAAAGATCAAAGGTCCATGAAAAACATCCTCTTTTTAAAAACTGTGATGTTTCACAAAGCCAAACACCTAGCCATTCTTCCTGAATCCATGCAGGGAACTGACTGCAGCATGCACTCTATCTCATTGAAAAGACAAACCTGAACTGTGCAGAGAGACAAAATACAGCTGACTATCCATAATGCTCTCCATTTTAATTGTTTTCCTTTAGAAGCAGAAATAACATTTTCTTGAAAAGGAACACTTCTGGTTTAAAAAATTTGCTCCATTTTATCTGACAAGAAAAATTTTTGCTTTCTGTCTTACCTGAGGCAGAGTGCCTTTGACTAATGCAGGGATGTCTGCTTTAGAATAACCAATTGCAGCCAAGCCATCATCAACATGCAGATCAAACAGGAATTTCCGGAGTGTGTCTGCCAAAATAAGCCCCGCATCTTTGATTCTGGCAGTGCGGATGTCGGCTCCTAAAATAAGACATAATGCCTTGACTGTAGGGTGGAAAGAGCGGAGAAAGCCTTTTCTGGACTTAATCATATTATCAGCTGAATACATACCCACACATAACAGTCACTACTCCAAAAGCAACACTAAGTAAAACGAGGAATCAATCCTTATTTTACAGTTGGAATAGTTTATGAAAGGTGAAATAAAACAAGATGAGGAGAAGCAAGTATCTGCTGCCAGAAAGACTAACTGCCACATGAGGTTAACTTCCTTTTCCTCTGTGCTCACAGGCAGAAGCACTTTTCAGTCTGACTAACTGCAGGGAGGAAAGAAACTAACAGCATGCACATCAATGGCATTTATTTTTATGGACAGTCTGCCAAGTGCTAACTTTATTTTAAGGCCTTGAGTTTGCTGACATCTAGAGGACATGGAAACTGCTGACTATTCTGTCTAATTATATGTTCAAAGACCATGTAGGCCGAGAATGACAGAAGAGGGCAGAGCAGTACTCAAGGGGTTAAATAAATACTAAACTTAATGCTATTTGAATATGTGCTGACTTGTGTAGGAGAACATAGAACATAGAGGAAAACCGGTACCTTTGAAATACCTACTTAACAAGTCATGAAAGCATCAATATAAAGTGAAAGTTGCCAATATTTCTTTCAGAATAGCTTGCTTCCCCTTCTTTAATGAATAGACAGGATTTAAGAGTAATAAGAAAAACATGTTCAGATAGAAGACACAGGTTCCTCCTTACAATTTCTTTTCAATGTAAGCTGAGCTATATTTGTTCTCTGTGTAGACTCGATGATGTTACACCAGAACTATGTCAGACCCAAGTGCAATACTGAGAGATGAGTAATAGCACAACATAGCTACAGGAAAAATATTTTCCCTGATCCTTACACAGTTCAGTGTAATGTTCAAAGGGAATGAACAGGAGACCAACAAGCTCATTTGAGGAGCTCAGATATTCGGCTAGTAAGACTGGCAGTACTGCAGAATATGATATCTGGGATAAATTGATAAATAAGGTATGACAGTCTTGTACAAAATCTTATGCCACTGGGATTATGCCATGCACTCTGAGTATATCCTGGGGTTTGCTGTACAGAAGTAACTGGAACATAAATCCAGTATCTTCAGAGAGTGAAGTAAAAGGGAAAGAGAAGAGGGGGGAAAAAAGGACAGCAAATATAAAGGGCAGTTTTAAAATATTGCTGTAGTTCTAGCACTTTCTTTTTGCTCTACCTAAAGGATACATCAGTCTTTGATTGCACTTAGAAAATTTGTGGCCCCACGCACACGTATTTCAAGAATCCACCTAGGGAGCTATTAAGCTTTTTCTGGCTGTACCCAATTTCACAGCTGCACATACACACAACATAACTATTTAGTAATTTGCTTCTTGTCATAAAATATCTTCTTAGGCATCACATTTGGCAACCTGACAGATTTGAATTAGCTAGTTAATTAGTCAGTTGGACTCTGGACTGGAATCAGAAGTAAACACCCTAGATGGGAACTAACAAATTATTTCCAGGTGCCATGTTTCAGCACAGCAAGGCAGACAGTATAACATAGTGAAAATTTCTACTGAGAAAATGAACACATCTTTTAGAGACAGGATTTATGGCAGCAGTTCATACCACAAAACCTATAGGAACTTCTTTGCAACCACTTGTTTTAAAATCAAGGAGCCAGAGTTCAAATTCTCAGATACACTGTGCTGCCCAGTTATGCAGAAACATTTTTAGTCAACTCTGAGTTGTGTGTTATTACTGTAAAAACACTGACATTTTGTAGCTTCATATATGATTCTGACTGCTTTTGGTTTTGGTCACGGGTAGGACTGCATACTTTGGAGGAATGCTGAACCACCTATCAGCCAACATTTACAAAATAAACAGTTTTTCCCTGTTCTAGTTTTTCTGACCATGCTGTTTTACATGTGCTTTAAAATACTGTGATATTTTCATTGTCTATATAAAAGTCAGACTCTTTCTTGAAATCCAGAATTCTTTTGGATTATTTACACAAGGAAGCCAGTCCTGCATGTGACTGAATGGCTGTGACTTGCATACCGAAACCTCACCATACAAGGGACTGAACACAAATTTTCCAAACACAAGGGGAGTTGCCCTAATCACTTTCCCTCTGCTTTACTCACTGCTGCACATGTGTCTCTGATGGCTGACTAGCAAGCCTGGATATTAGCAGCAGTTTAGCTACAACACAGAATCTGGTGCAGACAAAAAACCTGACCTTAGATACAAACAAATTAGCCCAGGGCAGATCCATGCTGTCACAGCTACACTGTTAACAGCTCCAAGATTACCTCTCTGAAAGCTAGTTTAGTACACACAGTCACTCTGGAGGTGCAATGAAGAGGTACCATTTCTCTAGAACACCTTCTGGGGATGGGTTGCACAGATAAGAAACCACTGTATGAAAAGGTAACCTTTAAATGAACTGTCAGCTTGCAGGATTTACTTTTATTCTGCTAAGAAGCAGAAAAGGCCACTTTGTTCATTAACTCACTTCTCAGCCATCACTGGACACCTACTCCATGCTTTGCCTTGACACTGGCCACTGAGAAATTCCAGCACCTACAAACAAGCTAAAGCCTACATTAGGAAGATGGAAACACACAGCTGTGCGCTATGGAAAAAGATCAAAACATAACTGTCCTAATTCATTGCCACAGCAGAGAATTTGTTAGGCAAAGTGCTT
The DNA here is from genome assembly GCA_039877255.1 of Loriculus beryllinus. NCBI lineage: Eukaryota > Metazoa > Chordata > Aves > Psittaciformes > Psittacidae > Loriculus > Loriculus beryllinus. The sequence goes on from JBCJKH010001974.1 coordinate 20,551, forward strand.
CCTTTTAGCTAACAGATGCATCTAAGTACTTGTTTGTTTGATGGTCTCTAATGTAACTACTTTCCATTAAGCACCAAGACAGATACCAGTCACAGCTACTCTCCCTTCATTAGTAACAGATCTACAGTTAATTTCAACCTTTCTGTATCCTAGCAAAGAAGCACATTTCTCCAGCTTGCTTCTCTAAGTACATCATCCAACATCCAAGTTTAGCATCATTCTACCTAAGTTTGCATTATGTGTAACTCAGACTCCAGAATCTTGTTTTTAAAGTTAAAACCCCTGCTACAACCAACTACAATTGCTTGTACACATTTCTTTTTTCCTCCCCAAAAGACATTTTGGAAAGAATTCTATTTGTATGAGTAAGTTGTATGCATAGAGATTCTACCTAGTATCTCTGCAGCTTCCAAGTGCCTCTCAGGATGCATCTGTGCCGTGAAAGCAAACACTGCTGGGGATGTCAGCACCACAGAAAGGCCATGTGGCTAGGAGGGGAAAAAAGAATAAAATCACATCAACAGGACATCTATTTTCAACTTCAATGCGCTTTAATGCTCTTTCATAGAATCATAGAATGGTTATAGAGTTAGAAAGGACATTAAAAATCATCTGGTTCCAACCCCCCTGCTACAGGCAGGGACACTTTCAACTAGATCAAGCTGCTCAAAGCCCCATTCAGCCTGGCCTTGAACACTGCCAGGGATGGGGCAGCCACAACTACCCAAGGGAACCTGTTTCAGTGTCTCACTACCCACATAGTAAAGAATTTCTTTGTCATGTCTAAGCTATATCTACTCTCTTTCAGTTTAAAACTGTTCCCTCTTGTTCTGTCACATGCCCTTTTAATAAGTCCCACTCCATTAATCTGAGATAACAAAGAACTGAAATTATACAATAATTTATGTATACAATACAAAACCAAAGATAAACCAAGTTTTACCACTAAAGAGTGATCCACATTATAATCCTTTGGTTTGTAAGTTTTCACCAAACCAGAAATAGGGTAAGACATTCCATGGCTGGAACAGAGTAAAGAGAAAGTGGTTAGGGCAGCTCTCCTGGTATTTGGAAAATTCGTGTTCATTCCCTTGTGTGGTCAGCCTTTGGTATGCAAGTCTCTTCAGTACAGATTATAGAATCACAGAATCATAGAATGATTTGGGTTGGAAAGGACCTTAAGATCATCAAGTTCCAACCCCCCTGCCATGGGCAGGGACACCTCACACTAAACCATGCC
>JBCJKH010001990.1:0-14173 GCA_039877255.1 Loriculus beryllinus
AACCTCCAAATATTTAATAATTGCACACACCTTTTCTTTTAGGCAAACACTCCATTCTAGTGCTTCTAGTGCTCCTTCATTTTCCGATGAAGAACCACAGCTGCACGTCAAAGATATGTCCATATGTGTGCTCCCTCATTTTAGTGCTTAAGCGTGAAATAGGTTCATTTTCCTTCAGGAGTAACATGAACAAGCAGTGTCTTATCCTGCTATGCTTTGGAGAATATTATCTAGTGGTACACTAGTTAGCACAAAGACTGGGATAATTTTTCTGAAACAGGGTTTTCTGGGTGCATTAGTTATGTGTCTTCCAGTGTTTGAAGCCTCTACTTCACCTCTAAAAGGCTGGAGGTAGTTTGTGTATTCTCTTCACTATTAAGCTTTGTTCGTATTCCTATATTTGTAGGAAGAGTTCAACATAAAGCACGGTCCACTGGCTGCAAAGTAGACACATAATGCTGATTTATTTACCTAGAGCACAAACCAGAACTTTTATATATTTTTTTCATCTCAAGAATTAAAATCAATAAACTTTTTGACATTCTTGCTATTAACATATTTACATCAGTGAAACAAGCTGTGTCAAAAATCAGACTTTCAAAGAAGGACTTCTAAAGAAAATCAGATGTATTTTGCAATGTATTTTAAGGGGTGAGTGCATATTTTAGCCAGAGGGTTATTTATGTAGGATACAGGGAAGTAAATATATCTTGTTTTGTTGATGTGATGCCGTGAGCGTGTTCATATACAAGCAGTAAAATGTGACAAGCTATGCCATAAAATGCTATGCACCAACATGTGTGATGAGATTTTTTTTTCCTTCCCCACTGTGACTCTCTCCCACTTCCAAGTGCCGTTTGTCACCTTTACCCATGGGTGGATGCATATCCCGGAGGTCTGGCCAGGCAGGGAGCTTCAGTGTGGCAACCCAACCAGCACTGCAGAGGTGTTTGGGTTGAATTGTGAGGAAATGGCAACAGGGTTGCCTGTACAACACAGGTGTAACCATACTAATATATTCACATATATACTAAAATACAGTTGCTGCCTGCAGCGGCCCTCAGGCAAAAACTCGAGAGGAGCACAGGGGCCTTGAAGGTTAAGCTCAGGATCTGCCAGTTTGGGGTAAGAAACAGATTGTAGAGCTAAAGGCCTTCCACTTGCAGCATCTTGCCATCTGACCCCTGACACTAAAATTGGTAGCACAGACCTGTCATATATTAGTAATCCAGGGGAAAAGAGGTTGTGTTTTCTATACCTAAAAAATCAGTAGCATTAAAGAATAATAAGAACAGATCTACAAAAGGAAGGGGGGAGTCACCATGGATAACTGTCTGAGCATGTGCTCAGAGTGAAAAAACCAAACAGAATCCCGGAACTATGAGATACCTAGCAGGTGCAACATCACAAAGACTTTTGCAGTACTATGTCTTGTCAAATCATGTAAAAAAAACCAACACAACAAACCAAAGAGCCACAAGGTAATTAGGATGGAGGTGGTGGCTGCAGAGAAGCTCAACCTGGGTAACATCCCAAAGTGAAGGGTGAGTGGTTATTTGATCAGAGTGTGCATGTTTTGAGGCAGGCTACTTGAAGAACAGGGGCATTTAATTTAAGGAAATAAATAAGGCATCAAGAAGTTAACTGAATTTTCTACTACTTCAAATTTTGAGAAGGCCTGACGGCTTTCTAAAGAAGACATCATAGCTCCCTCGAAAGGTGTGGCCTTGATGTAAGAAACGTCTGGTGAATGTCTGTTAATGCAAGCAATAAAACACAGTGATAGAAATGAGTCACAGGTTCTTTCAGGACTACTACTGGGACCAGCACTAATGGGGACCTTTCCCTATTAATACTGCCCAGTTTGATGTGTATTCTAACAGACATCATGGTGGCCCCATAGATGAACAAAGACCTGACTGGATCAGAGATAGTCCACAGACCTTAAAATCTACCAATTATGCTACAAAACATTGAATAAAATAGCAGTAGCACTCTGCCCATTGGCCTGACAAGTTTTGATTACATTGCTTCAAGAACATAAGTGCCCCCTCAAGCTAGTCTCAAGCATATATCTGCTTTTGAAGAGCATATGAGTTCTAAAAGCTTAACAAAGAAAGTCAGGCTTTCTTGAAGATTTCTGATCATGGATGGTGGAGGATGGCAGTTGGCTTTCAGGAACTGTGAACTGGTTGAACCACTTTCTTTTGAGTAAATCACTGAAGTAAAAAATATAGCATGAGAAGCACAAGCAAAATGTACATTGACTTTTTCCGAACTCTCTTTTCTCCTTATAGCAAAAAATTGTAGAATAATACAATCACAGAATGGCTTGGGTTGCAAGAGACCTTAAAGATCATCTAGATCTTTGTTTTTATGTGTCTTCAAACAGAGACTATTTAAATTTGTCATGTTTCTTGTGGCTAGTTTTACTCAAAACAGTCTGGAAAACTGAATAGGGAATTAGATTTGGATTGTAAAAACTACCTGATGCTTAATAAAACCAAAAAAAAAAACAAAAAAAAAACCAACATGAAGAGTTATGCATCTCTACCAATCTACAAACTCTTTGTGCTACTGGACTCACCTCCAACAATCTGCAGGGTTTGTTATAAGAATTTTATTTTCAAAGGTTTTCTACAGTGCATTGGTTTAGGAGGGACCCCAGGGAGGGCTTCCTGCATACCTACTCGTGTCTATCCTAAATGTAAGTAAGAATCAGCATCAAATGAAAAATGGTAAATTGAACAAAGAATAAAAATTTCAGTCTTAGTGAAGTCACAGGTTTTGGCTGCTGAGTTTAGTAGAGCCAGCATCTTTCATGAGTTACAGTGGCATTTTCACACAATCTGAACGTCATTGAAGATGCTGGAGCTACACAAAGAGAATAATGAGTAAAGCCAATCCCACATAGCAGAATGACCAGAGAGAAAACTTCACCCCATGCATCAGAAAAGAAATAAATCATTTAAACTGCCTCTTCTGCTCCTATTTCATAGTGTCTTTAAATACTTGAAGATTTGTCAAATCCCTTGAACAAGTGCTGTTATAGATTCACAGAATCACAGAACCACAGGATGGTTGATTTTGGAAGGAATCTCTGAAGGTCATCTGGTCGAACTCCCATTCTCAAGCAGGATCACCTAGAACCAAATGACCAGGGTGATGTACTCAGCCTATACTGGATTCACCAGCCTGGATAACAACCACCCTTAATTTGGTGAAAAACCAAAGCCAACCCTGAACAAATCTAGCATGCAGAGCCTTTTCTTGCTCTGAATTATAATTTTGTTCTTCCTTTGGACCCCTTTCAGATGTTTTTCCTTCTTCTTCTACCACCACAACAGACCTGCAGCTTTTGTTTCTGGCACTCAGGTCTATACCAGAAAAGCAGGTATCAGTACAAAGGCAATAACAGCCAAAGTCCTATTTAGCCCTACTTTAGCTTTAGCCCTGCAGCTGTTCTCTGGTATCTTTTTATCTTTGTCCATTTGAAGCTCCTATCTTGTATATGAGCTCCCAAAAAAGTGGGGAAAAAGTGTGATACTTGTTTTCTTTCTGCTTCATCATGGACTACTCTCAGTTTAGGCACAGAAGTGAAAATAAAAAGAATTACGAGGAAGTGTTGTCACATGGGAGTAGGCTGATATTCTATATCCCAGTAAAATGATAGCAACAAGGATGTCCCCGCTTTCTGCTTCTATTAAAAGAAATGGCCTCTCAGAAACATTGTTCAGATAGCTTGGTAATTGCCAGCATGAAATGAAAAGCAAACTGCTATTGATAACAGAAATATGATCCTGTTCCTGCTAACAACAGAGAAACCTGGCAGGATCAGACCCAGAAGAAACAGTAATACAAAGATAGTATGTCTGATTTCAGTCACATAGAAGAATTATTGATTTATCCAAGGGTTACTGAAATGAAGATCTGGCTCATGGTTCAGGTGAGGATGGGAGGAAAGTGATTACTGCTTTATTACAGGCCTTCCCTGCAGATACGGGGTGTGGAAATAATCAGGGCTGATCTTACAGGGAGTGCAGCAGATGCACAGCATCTGGTCTCTGGTCTCCAAGGCTACATCTATACTAGTAAACTAAACAGGCTTAGGACATGTTTAAGCACTGCTCCATGAGATACATACTGTTTAACCCTTACCACTGTTTCTGGAGTTTGGCCCTTGCCAAGCAGCACTGCCTGGGTGTACAGGTCAGCAGCTGTTTCCCAGAGACAGTGGGGATGCACCCACCTTGTCCTAGGGCAGAAGAGAGTGAGCCATGAGCATTTTGAGCTGAGCTGTGAAGGGCTCAAGCTCAGAGAATAAGCCACCATTCATCTTATTTATCTGCATAGACATAGGCAGAAAAATCCCAGAGATTTCTGACCATGCTTAAGGGGTCCATTCGCTGCCCATGAGCTCACTCATGCACTGCCTTCCTTTCTACTGAAATAAAACACATAACCAAAATATTTTCCCCAAAGAAAGCCAGCACATGCTTACATTATTTCCCATTGTCCTTCTGATTATATGGATGAAAGAACAATTTTCATCCAAGCTCTGGTAGTTATACTTTGAAGAAAACTCGTCTACACTTGAAGTCCTACAGCCACAAGGCAAATGCATGCAAGTCTGGTCTTTAACCAGCTGATGCCGATTTTCTCTGCTACAACTCCAATTCAAGAAATGAGCTTAGACACCATTTGTGCCCTGGGACACAGAACAAGGTGCTATGACAATACAAGTTTTTGTCTGAAACATACATCAAAGCTCTGACTTTAGTGAACTGAACTGAACTGAGCTGAACTTCACCACTGGCCTCTTGGAATCCAAGATAACAATTCTGGGGTGAGTTTAGCTTTTTATTATTATATGATAGCATTTGGTGTAGTTATATTTCCCCATAGTCTCCAAGCATCTCTTATGTAGAAAAGACTGGTAAAAAGGAAGTCCCTGGTGGGTTTCCTGCATTTTTTGGCTCTTCTCCTTTTTGGGGTTAATCTAATAAAATTTTTTAAAGGGATAATTAGATTTTTACAACTTTTTTACAGAGGCAAAAATTTAAACCTATTTCCACAATGAAGAATTTGGAAGGTACCCAAGATTTCCTTTCAAAGTAACTTCATCAAATAATATTCTCATGTATCTGAGATTTAACATTTCAGATTCTTTCCCCTGCACCTTTTATTGTTCCTATTTACAGTGCACCTGAAACACATTGTGTAACTGGCAGAGAGCCCAGATTTTCCATTTAAGAACAGTTTGATGATTTCACTTTTTCTTTCTCTCTCTCTTTTTTTTTCTCTGAAAACAGCAGGTGCTCTACATTGTAAACAATGCTAGTCGCCATAATATTATTAGCTTTTGCATTTTTATTACATTTTTGCCTCCCTACATATTTTAAACTTCATTGCAAGGCATTTTTGGCACCAACTCAGAAAGCTTCTTATTTCGTAAGTAAGATGGATACCGGTGAACACAGAGCTTTGTTGTCATTTATAATTAGAAAGTGCAAGATTTACTTAATCATTAAACCACCCAATATTTGCGGGTTTGTTTCTCATTTTCTATGCAATACAGCCACATCTGTCCCATGCAGTACATTAATTCTGTTTTCTGTAATATGGATTTTTCTAGCATTTAACCTTTCTTTTTGTATGGCATCAAAATAATCTTTTATAGCATTGCTTTTCTCCTCCCTATCACCTTGCCTAAGATCCTGTAAACTGCATTTCAGATTTTTCACAGTTTGATGGGTCAATAGCCAGAACTGACATAGCCCAGTGGTTCTGCAATTACTCTTGTTGTGTACTGAGAGTTTATATTCCATTGGTTATTAAAAATGTGTGCAAACAAATGGAGTTGAAGAAAAACAAATCAGAAATTCATTTTAAAAGAAATCTTGAAAAAAATTGACACAAGAAGGAACAGATGAATACTCCAGAAATGCAAATAACACAAGGCAAAAATTGTCTTTATATGCAGGGCTTTTTTAATGTGTGTGTTTACATGATTTCTAGATAGAGGACATATCACTTGAAAACAGATTTAGGCAAATGTCATGTGCAATAAATAATTATTGTTAGAATTATTTGTGGTTTCAATGAGGTCTTCATTAGCAAACAAAGGAAAGAAAATCAAGCTATTTTCATGTTTATACAGCAAGGATGTTTTTTGCTAAACTGCATTTTGAGCTACATTTTTTTTTCAGATCAATTCAATAAGTGAAAGCCCAACAGAGAACAGATGCAATATAAGAGCAATAAAGGGAAGTAAAAAAAATTAAAAATCCTTTGTTCTCCCTGCAGTACATCCGTAAATCTATTAGTGTTATTTTTCTTTCTTCTCCTTTTTGCATCCCAAGCCAGATCTCAAGTTCTCTGAAGCAATCCTTAATCAAGCTCCCCAAAGGCCTACGACTGCATGCAGCAATTTCTCCCCTGCTCTCAGCACAGATGTTTCGAGCACATTCCATTACACCTACATGCCATTACAGCTAATGGCTTATTCTGATGAAGAAAGCTGCTTTCTGCTCAGTGCAGCAAAGGGGAAAATAGCCTCCTGTACAGTTCGTACACTGCAACAATGAAATGTGGGGGCAGGTGGTACAACAGAACTCTCTAATGTTAATTACATACTGTATTACCCCCAAATTTGGCTGGTCATTAATTATGCTAATTTACCTTCCTGAAAATTAGCACCATTCATGTGAACATTTGAGCAGTTTTTAGCAAAATGAACTATGGCATGGAGGTTTGTAAACTTAAACCTTTGGAACCACCCAAATACAGGATCACAGAAGCTGACGGAGGTGGTATGAAAGAGGGACTAGGCAGGGAGGTAAGAGACCCTGCCAGCAGTGGTAGCCCTGCCACACACTCCTCTGTGACCTTGGCCAGGTTGCACCTAGCTGCTCTGTGCCTCAGCTTTTAAAGAAAACATTACCAGTTAAAAATCTTCCTTTGGAATAAAAGGGGGAAAATGAAACAGTTCAAGATTTTGGTGCTTAGTAGTGAACCTTAATAGATTCCGTGATCTGATATAGAAAATAAGAAGCTTAGAAGGCAAAAAGATATCTCCTAACTCCTTAAATCTGTCCAAGCAACTCTACAATGATTTTTTTGTATAAATTTAGATTACATTAGGTCTCTACAAAGAGTGATATAGTAGCTTCAAGTGTGCCTATCGCTATAGATTGATTTTTCTTTTTTTATTTAACTGTTCATAAAAAATTAATCTCTGTCTTCTTCCAACAAAACCTAAGATTTTACCATATTGATTATGGGCCTAACAAAGTAAGGTATCAGATTCAGATTCAATTTGTTTTCCTATAAATTAAATACATTAAATCACTTTTTATTCATGTTGAAATTGATTGAGTTTCAGAGTTAAACAAAATATCTTCTCTATGTTGTGAAGTGTCTCCATTTCTTCCTCAAGGCTGCTGTTTTCTTCTATCCATCTCCAAGAAGCCATCATCATATTAACATAGATGACAATCTGGCAAGGAGGTGCTGATCAAAGATAAATTTCACACTCGCACTTCGCATTTTCTAATTACACCATCTGTGTCAGACTCTTTCGTGGCAGTTCTGCCCAATCTGTCAAATGCTGCATGCCTATGGGAATGCAGAGGAGCTGAGAAAATCGCCTGCATTTCCCCCACCAGTCGATCCATCACCCCAATCGGAGCTGGGTGGATATATTAGTCTAATTGGTACTGGAATGAAGGTTCCAGACTGCATATGAGATGAGGTGTTTGGGGGATGCAAGACATGAGATTTACAATTTGAATCATATTACAAGGCTTGCCCCAGCTTGTTTCATAGCAAGCTGAGAGCAAGCCATGCATGCAATATCAGCATGTGGAGGGGAAAAAAAAGGAAGAAAAAAATTAGGAATATTTAAAAATAAATAAAGAATGAGAAGGTGTCTCCTTTCATTACTCTTGGCTTCTTCCTGACACACTAAATATAAATGATTAACAACAAGTTCAGATGAAATGAATTTACCCTTGTATTAGAATGTAAGAAAAAATAAACGTAAAACATTATATACCCTGACCAACCAAAGATGGCTAGATGTATTCTAATCAAGTCCTGATCTATTAAATCCAGAAGCTCTATCAAAACAGGGATAGTCCTTTCACAGTAAAAGCATATTACCTGCTATTCACAATGCATGAAATTAAGTCAGAAGGTGAAAAGTTGGCAACTTTTCTAGCAAGGCTGACATTTCAAATTGTCTACATTATGAGTCAAACTTTTCCAGGGAAATTAATCCCAGCTTTGTATCTGTGTGTAAAAAATTGCCAACTACTATTCCTGGTACAATCAAATTTGATGCAGTATCTCTGTGTCCCCTTGCAATCACATTAAACATGAAAATGAATTACACTTCTGAGTACATGAAGAATGGGTGCCTGTTTGCTCAGGGGTCTGCAAGCCTAAAAATTGAGTGCAAAAAATGGTGTGACAAAAGGAAATCAGGTTGTGCAGTACTGCAGGCTACATGCAAAAATCGTGAACCACATATGGGATACATGTTTTTTCATGACATCCTAGTACATTTGTACACACACTATTGATTTAAAACTTCACATTTCTTTCTTCTAGACAAAACACACACCATGAAGACACGCTCAAATTCATCTCAGACATCTGTGATGGAGTCTGGGTTTGAACCCAGGTTCCCATTCTTTTTTTGGGTGTTGCCTTCGGCAATAAAACTGGTTCACCTACGGGTTATTTAATGCTATTATATTTAAAATGAGAGAGAGCAAAAAAAAGTATAGGCCAATAAAAGAACTCTTTATTTTCAAATCTGAATTTCTGTAGGACATAAGAAGCAGGATTCAAGCACATTATTTTGTGTTCCTGCCTTTGGTTTATTTAGTACAGAGCGAAAGGAGTCTCTGATGCAAGAATGTTGTTGGTCTACAGCCTTCACAAAGTAACACTACTGGAGTACGATACTTTTAACACTCTTTTCTGCATTCAGAGTGAGCTGGGGAAAGAGCTGATCAAATATTCATAAAGGACAGAAGACAAATATTTGGCAACTCCCAATATTTCAGTGCTAAATCATTTAGTAAACACAGGCTAACAGCATTAACACAAGATCAGACAAAACTGCCCAGCACCACTCAGGGCTGGGTCAGCTGAAAGTAACCTTAATGCTGTAAATCAAGCTTTTACTGCCACATATTTGACTGAACTTGTGTCTTTACTTGAACTTTTGAATTTTTCCCTTTCAAAGAAACATATAAGACAGCCTCAAGGTGGAATATGCCAGAATGACTCCACTTCAGAGGCACAATCAATGAACAGCAATTATCTCAGATATATTTGAGCTTTTTATAGACAAAGACCTTTGTCTGGGTGGGTGCTGAGTAACATAATGTGTCTGTATAGGCTACTTCTCTTTCCCCTGTGCATTTTAATTACACTGGCAATTTTTTCCCCAAATAGCTATGAACAGAATTTCAATTACACTTATTCATGAGTGTGCAGTGCTCATCCCTGCTTCTGTGAGCCTTGCACACAGGCTTTGAGGAGGATGCTAGGAGCTGCTGAGCTGAGAGGCAGCCTGCTGCCTGTGCTGAGGATGGCACAGGGACTCACTGCTGCTCGTGAACTAGAGAAGGGGTTGTGTCCTCCACAGACACACTTTGCAAGGGATTCACAGCTGGTCAAGGTGCATGGCTGCATGATGATGTGTTCCATGCTGCAGAGCCTCATTCATGCAGATCCCTCTGGAGCTGACCCTAGGCTGCAGTGCACGGTTAGGCTTCATTAGGTGCCCACTATGGGGCCTCATATATGGGCACTGGTGGGAAGGTGACTGCTGTGCTGGGGAGCAGCCCTTCTTTGCAGGCCAACAAGCTCCTTGCCCCTATTATGTGAAAAGCAAAGGACTGTATAGTAGTAGTAGGAAAATCTAAGTAAGTACCTCAAAGTCTCATGGCCAGAATTTAACCATTTTTGCCCCGCATTACAGGAACACTATTTGTCCAAGATTCTCTAGAGCTCCCTGCAAAACCCAGGATACCCTAATATCACTCTGTCTTTCCCATGTGGCAAAGAGCTGAGTCTTTGCCACATACTATCACTCATCCTCAGCCCTGAGCACAAAGGTTTGTGACCAGGTAGAAGAGGTATGGGATGGACAAACTCTGCAGCCGTTCCTCTCTGCAGGGCTGCAGTTCAAGTCTTTCTCCTTCCCCAGACACCAAGTTTCAGAAAATACGTGAAAGTTCTTGCTTTTGAGACAGACATTGGGTTACACTTGGCCACTGAGGCCAAAATTATTGGTGATGGGCAGGCAGACAAAATCAGTACACTGTGAAACGATGGGGAAAAGCTCCTACAGATAGAAAAAGTCGGATAAACCTCTTGCTGGAGAACTGAGCGACAGTATTGACAAGGTGAGAGCACATCATAAAAATTGGTAAGAATATAACCATCATAAACAGCACCAGTTAAACACCGCAGGGTGAAGCTGCGCCAGTGTGCATACATAAAGAGTAACTGTTTGTGAAGTGCGAGAAACGGCAACCGTCTCTCATACAAGAGAGATCTCTGCAGCCAAGGACATATTGACATGCCTGGAAAATCCCTGTATTTTTTTCTGCATGGAAGCCCAGGCGCAAACTGTCTGCACTAGGAACGCCAATGAACCTTCAGGCAAGTCTTTCCAAACTAAGCAAACACAAAAGAAGAGATTTGCTTGTCTGCTCTTTGTTCCGTTGCAAAGCCTGTACCTGTTTTTTGAAACAAAACCTGGAGGGAAGGCCCTGGTGTCATCAGAGCACTCATGTCCCATCACTGACATCCTTCCTCAAAGCCACGTGACAGTGGTATATAGGAGGTATCTTGATTTCCTGAAAACACATGATGTTCTTCTCCAGAAAAAAAAAAGCAGATTTATTCCTTCTGGAACAATCTGCTCACATGAGTGACAGAAAAAGCCATTTCTACTGTTTTCTCTCGCTACCCAGGCTGAAGGCTCGGTTGTCCATGTGTTTTTTTAAAGGACCACTACCAGTCCTCATCCCTCCTGCCTGCCTAATCCCAGTGAAGTCCATGGCTTTTCACAGGTGTCATTAAAGACCTTCTCTGGAGACAACGGGACTGTGCAGGTTTAAATGAGGCAACAAAGCTTAGGAAATTTTTGCTGCAGATGGTGACAGGTAAAAGGGAAGAAGGACCTGCAATTAGAGAAATAACTACATTTGTAAACCAAACACATATGATATGAAAGTCACTGGTGCAGGAGACTTGGATTTGTGTTGTGCATCAATTGCAGGATCCTTTCAGAGCAGGGCTGTGCTTTCAGCAGAGACAGACTTTTTTTAGAGCTCATACGGCTGCAGACAGTAAGTGCATGCACCATTGTGGTTGAATAAATAAATATCCACTAAAAGAACCTGGTTCAGAAGAGTAAAATAATTAAGAAACATGGAAAACATTACTGCCCATATTCAATTAACAGCTGAAGTATTGTTAGAAAGATGGATCGATCTGGAATGATCTGACTAAAAGCAACAGTTTATATAACTTGTCTGATAATGGCATATGCATATCCCACAAATGCCCAGCAATCCTATATTATTAAGCCTTCAAGGACAACCCTGACTGATGGCAATGTACCTGCAGGAAGTAGCTCAGATGAAAAACTCCAGTATGTGCCAGTAAGGTAATTACCTGGAATGGTGACTGTGCTATACGGCCAGATAGGAAGGGGGCAGATATTACAGTGCTCTGAATGCTGCCCAGGTTCCATCTGCTCAGAGGCAGCTCCATGCACCAGCAACTGAAGTAGAGGCTTGATCCTATTCTTTACTTATTCTATGAGACTTAAGGTCATTGTCTCTGTTCCATTTAGTACATCTGAATTACCTTTACAGGGCAAAGGAATACTGTGACTTTATGCTTTGTGTATCACAGTGTAAACTGTTCCAAATGCAAGCAAATTCAAGATAAACCAGAAATTTGAAATCGAAGTGATGCCATCCCCCATATGCAGAAATACACAAGTTGTTTAACAGTTAACATTCACCAGCAAAGAATCTATCCTTCTTATTTTTTTAAAATCTCTGTCTCCTGTTACCATTCAGTGCAAAGACTAAAAATAAGTATGTCACAATCATGCAACCCAATCCAAGTAATCAAGCATTCCTATTTCAGTAATGCTCTTTATGTATAAATATTTCAAGAATAAAGATTATTTTTGAGCTCTCGAGTGCTGAAATATAATATTTACACTTAGAAAAGTAATACTTGGAACAAGAATTCAGTGAATTATCCTCTCAGCTTCCTAATAAATGGAGGCTGTAGTCTCTTTACCCTCATGAGGAGAACTCAGCATATGGGGGTAAGGGTGCAGAAATATGAAAGACTGACAAATCTTTGGAGTCCCATTCGAAGCTGAGTAGCAGCTACCAACAATCAGCTCAGCTCAGATTAGTTTCCAGTTAAGTATATAAAAGCAGAGGAACAAAGTACAAGGGCTTATACAAGACACACTGAACTTCTGGCAGATCAGGGATTTTCCTTTCAGTGTTGCATTTGTCACTTGACTTAGCAAAGTATTTCTTGGTCAGACCTAAGGGTAGGTCAGATTAACACCTCAAGTCTGAAAATGGGTTTGGAAATACAGTGGATTTGGAAATCCAGCAGGGCTCATCTAGGTGCTCCCAATACCATTGAGAATTTTTAGGCCAGAGCCAAAGACCCCTTTTATGGTCTTTTGGCAGAGGTGATCCTTGTTTCAGAGACTTAAAAATTTGGCTTAAGTCAGTCTGAGCTTCAAAGCAAAAGCAGGTTGCTTCCTATTACATGCCTCCTTTTACATGCAGAGCTTAACATTTTACTAATTTCTAATTTGATTACCTCTTGGTCTTTTCAAACATGATGGTTTTATTTAAGTCAGTGACAAAAGTCCCCTCCCACTGTTTTCCCTGGGAATGGGATCTGTCCCAAGGAAGACATCAATACCCTTGTACTTTGTGGGCTGCTTACATGTCTTCTAAACAAACTGTGATAGAAAGCAAAAACTGACCACATTCAGGATGCTCATTTTGTGTCTTGGACCCATATCTAAAAAAAACAGATTTAGCACACAGATTGAAGAAGCAAGTCAAGAATCAGTGATTATTATTGTTAGTATTTACAGCATATGGAATATGCTGATGTGAATATTTTCCTTCAGAAGTTTATTTTACTGAGAGAAGCATTCAGATATTTCTTAGCTATTTTCTTAGTTATGTCAAAACTAAAAACTAACAAAGCAGTTCTAAGCTTGCTTAAGCAAATTTAGACAACCATGACAATTCTGCCCTGAGCCATTTACATTTACAGGTGTCAAATGACATCAAGCAGCTGCCACCCAAGACTGACAAGAAAAGCTAAGATTCCATCCCTAACCTCACTGGTCCATGCAGTTTGTACACATGGCGACTTGACCAGAAGTCTGGAATTTCACAAATCGTTTAATGAACAGAAAGTGGGACATTTACCTTCTGCTCTCTAGGAGTGACTTTCACATGAAGAGAGCCAGATGTCACATGCAGAACTAATTGAAAGAACTCATGAAAGAGATGTTGATTGGGACATAATATTTTACATAGGATTTATAAAACCCGAGGTGGGTTTAATGCTCCAGGATAATTCAACAGTACAGCATACAGTAAAGAAGTATGGATGAAATTCTGCCTCCTCTAAAAGTTATAGCAAAATGCTTATAATGTTTATGGGATAGGACTGAGCCTGGTATCCATATAGAATCATAAAATCATAGAAAAGTTAGAGTTGGAAAGGACCTTAGGATCATCAAGTTCCAGTCACCCTGCTACAGGCAGGGACACTACACACTAAACCATGTCACCCAAGGCTCTGTTCAACTCCTCCTTCAATACCACCAGCGATGGAGCATTCACAACTTCCTTGGGCAACCCATTCCAATGCAGCACCACCCTGACAGTAAAGAATTTCTTCCTTATATCCAATCTAAACCTCCCGTTTAAGTTTTAGCCAGTTAACCTTGTCCTGTCACTACAGTCGCTGATGAAGAGTCCCTCCCCAGCTTCCCTATAGGTCCCCTTCAGATACTGGAAGGCTGCTATGAAGTCTCCACGCAGCCTTCTCTTCTCCAGGCTGAACAGCCCCAACTTTC
>JBCJKH010001995.1:0-13347 GCA_039877255.1 Loriculus beryllinus
CACACACTGATATTCCCCTGTAAACTTCCCAGCTCCTGACAGTCAGCAGTTTATGGACTTCCTGCATCTAATTTATAAGCCCACCATTCTATATATGTAATTAGATGGTGTATTCCCCAAGTGCATTACTTTGCATCTATCAACATAAATTTTGTCTGCCCTGCCATTCAGTATCATCAGATCAGGCTGCAGTCCTTTAGACTCCTTTTTTTATTATTTTTTTATTACTCTGAACAGTTTTGTACCATCATCAGTCTTTGTCAAATCATACTTCACCCCTTTCCCACACTACTTAGTAATACCTTAAGTGGTACAAGTTCTGAAATAAGTCCCTGTGAGACTCAACCAGTAATACCATGCCATTCTAAAAAATGACCATTTATGCTTATTCTTAACTTTCTTGATAAATTTCATCCCACAGTAGCTTTATTTCTTTAAGGAGACTCAGTAAGGACTCCTGGTAAAGCCTTTTTTTAAATCTTCATACACAGCGTCAACCAGGGCAACCCTAGCCACACAATCCTTCATTCTTTCAAAGAACTCAAATGGATCCGTGGGGACACTTTATTTTTTAAAAGCTGTGGTGGCTCTTTCTCACTGTGCCGTACTCATTCCCAGTTTTATTACCGTTTACACCAGTTTTCCTAGTATGGAAAACAGATATAATGACTCAGAACTGCTGCCATGTTTGCATTCCTTATCTGAGCTCCTTCAGAGGTTGTGGGTGAATGGCTATGACAATTTGCTACTACTGTTCTCACTGTTCCATAGTTAAACATCTCCTGTTAATATATGATTTTCAGGTATTTTCTCCAAGTCATTTTGCATAGCTATTCTTTTCACGTCATTGGTCTCCTGCTCTCTTCTATTCCTCAGTGAGCAGGATCTCAGGTTGCACACATGCCTCCACCTGAAGATTTACTTAGAATAAAGCATAGTCTAGGCTCTGTCCTGTGAAATTCTATGATCTATCTCACTTCCAAAGTACCACTGTGGACGAATTTAGGAGCACTAGGTTCTGAAGGGTATTTAAAAGCTTTGTAATGTCATTCTGAAATGCACATCCTGTGATTTTAAAGTCAATTACAAATTAAACACAACTTTTTCAAATTCTGCCTAATTAGGGGATCAAAACGCAGGGATGTCAGTTTTGTAAGCTACGATTAATGTTCATAAGCTAGCAGCTGCTATTTATACCCTTTTCACATTGCAAAATGACTCCAGCTATTTGATTCAAGAAGTACCTGCACAGTTGTTTCGTGTTTGAGAGCAGCTGGAGGGTGAAAGTTACTTGGGTATGAGCATGACCAGCCTGTTTAATCCTGCTGCCTGATCAGTCTGCAAAGTACTATAAATCCTCTCTTTTTTACTGTACAGCCTCTGGACGCTCATAATAAGGCATCTGCCAAATTAAAAGACACTATTTGGCACTTCTTGAAGGGGACACAAAACTCGAGTGTAAAAAATAAAGAGGATATTATTATTCAGACTACTGAACAGAGGTACTACCTACAGTCCTTCTTGGCTCTTTCATTTATAGACCAAACAATATGGACTGCACTATAACTGGTGAGCTGATGCTTAATCTTCGCTTTAATGAGTTAGCATTTCAAAACGGAATTCATGCACATGGATGACCTTGCAACCAGCACAGGAAAATCAATTATTATTTAGAACTGCATGTCGGTGAGTCCCATTAAAATTCTTACTCTAACATTTAGTATTTTCAGCTTACTACATAACCTTGCATTGAAAAGCGTGTTTGTATGCAGAAATTGTCTAGGCAAAGCTGTATGTTTCAGAGTCAACAGAGATATGAAGCAGCAGAAACTTTTGATTTAAGGAGTATATGATTACTTTTGGCAACTAAAAAACAAATGAAGCTTTTTGGCACATAGGGCCAGCTCTGTGACTGGCTTTAAATTTAGAAGAGAAGCACCAGTATGTGCTACATCTCACACCTATGACAATGCATGAGGTTGAGAAGTCTACTAAAATAAGTAACTGTTGAATTTATAAAGTCTGAAAGTTCAAAGTAGGAATCAAGCACTTTTTTACTAAAGTGTCAGCAAGGAGGATAATTCAGCACTTCTCAATCCATAGGCATACTGAAAACTACATTAGTCCTTGCAACATAAAGGTCTGAGCATGCACAGTTTGCAACTAAGGCATGGGTTTTGCTCAGCTAACACTTCTAACCCAGATCCTCAGTCTAAGATCATACCTATCAGACCCAGATTCTGTACAGCAAGCACATAGGTAGTTATGATTCCTGATTCCACATACGTTGTTTGAGCATGCAATGGAAATCTGTGATGTCAATCTGATACTTGCTCTAAAATAGATAAAAATTCAAAAACCTCTCCTCTTTCACAGGTGAAGAATGGTGGGAATAGTGGCAGTGCTTAGGCATGGATGAGCAAGAGAAGAGACTATCCTTTTTTTTTCTTCAGAAGGAACTGCTCTGCTCAAACTCCTTAAATTCTCCAGACACGTGGAGATAGCTAAAATTGCAATCTTACATGAGGTCTACAGGGGTTTTGAAAGACAGATAGCTAATTAATACATTGTAACAATTGTTTTATTGTTAGCTAGGAGATATTTCTACAACTCTTGGTTTCCTGGGCAAAGGTTTCACTAGTAAGCAAGGCAACAACTGTACAGTTCATTTGTCAATGACTCCTTATGCCCAGAAGCCAGGTTGAAGCTGTTAGGCAATTGGTTGCCCCATATTCAAATATCACAGAACATAAGTCTTCAAGAAATTCAGGCAAACACTCAGAATCCAAGCTGAATGAAGATCTGTCCAAATTATTCCTTATTAGGTACTGCAAAATTAGGGAGCTGATAAATGAATTCCAAATATAGAGTTAAGAATACAGTTCTTACTGTTTAGCTTTATCATTTTACCTGATTGTAAAAAAAAAATAAAAAATAATAAAATTCTAGATCACCTAATTCTACATCCATGATCTCAAAGACAGCCATATGGCACCAAGTATCATTCCAGTCCAACCGTAGCTGTGTGCAACAGAAGAAAGGTTGGGACAGCAAAACCTACATTATTTCTGAACCTGAGTAATGAAAAGAAAAAAAAATATCAGTTTTTGCACCCAAATTTTTCTTTTCTCAAAATATTAATTAAATTAATTTATTTAATTGAGTTGCTATGGATCCTAAATTTTTATCAGCATTATAAACTTATCTGAGTGTACGGTATATAAATAACAGTCAGAAATGTTCTTACTCCAAATGATTATGTGCTCTGAAATTGCTATGTTTATATATTATAAGTTCCAACTGTCAAAATACTGGACTGCTGGAAGTTCTGATAAAAGTTTTGCAGACATTTGTGTTACTGTTCACTGTGCTTAAGCATATGAGAGATAGCTTCAATAACAAAAATCAGTGAGCAGTACAGGAGCAGACAGCCCTTGCAATATACCCACTTACTTCAGAAACATTGCATGGACTTTATGTACCAAACATACACCAAACCCACCATTCTCCATGCGATAGTGAGCTGTTGATCTGTTGCATTTAGGTCACATTGCACGACAGCCAGACACCTCAATGGTTAATGTCCAATGAAGCCTGCACAGGCCCCAAGCTCCTGGGTTCCAGCAGCAGCAGCTGCTGTTCCTGCTTCCTTCCAGCCCCCTCAACACAGCAGACCACACTGCACCAGCCCATTAGCCAATAGACCCCTAGGCAGAAGCTAGCTGAAATGCATACACTATGCCTGTGTATCTGTCTTCAACATTTTCTAAGCGCTACCATCAGTAGCCTCACGGCTCCTTTAAGTCCCACACTGAATCACAAGTGGGCAGGCATGGTATATGTATGGGGGATGGAGGTACTTAATTAGAAGCTAGAATTCATACAGCACAACAACAGACACATTACAGCATGCCCAGGCTTAGAGATTTAGCTTAGTGTCAACATTTAAGAGTAATTTTACGAGGCTTTACATTTCATATCTCTTCGATATTAAATATACGGTAGATGGATAACCTAGTAGCTCAAACAGGTGGCACTGCACAACTGCACAGTTTTTCCAAATTGCTTTGGAGCCCCGAGGTTAGAAAAGATTCCACTCAACTCAACTTCCCCTCCAGTGAAATCCAAGTCACTGAAACACAGTTATGTTCTATTTTAGAAAAGTAACAGTACGGTTTAATGAGTACTCAACACACTGTCTTCCTTTAAGCTTAACCATTTAAAAATAAATTCTAGAGAATTATTTACCTTATGTTTTTTTCAGAACACCAAAGAGAAAAAGTTAAATAGTCATACATTCCATCCCCATTTTCCATGGAACATTTCCAATCTTTGTTTTCATTGCTTCTTTAATGCTGGCAAGGAGAAATTAATTGCATTAATTCCTTAATTCTTCAGTAAAGGAATCTAACTTTGATTTTTAAGATACGGCAGTTTCTAATTAATTTTATTTGAGAACTTTCTTCCTGAAAAGGACTTCAGGCAAGGTTATATGTAACTACATATTTTGCCTTTGTTTGGAATCCTTATAGCATTAAGTTTTTTAGCACCTTCAAAGCAATTAATAAAGTCAAAAAGTCTCTCATGATATCACATTCCAGCCATGCTAAAGCCTCCTGCTTTAATCTCTGCTCTCTGAGCCTGAAGTAAATAAGTGGTTCTTAGCTTAGCTCAATGAAATAAATTAGTGCAAGAAAAAACAGGTCGATGATGTCCTTCATTCTGCAGTCTTACACACTTTAATGAAACTTCATGCCGTTGGTGTACCTCTCTCAAGATAAATGTAACAGTATTCTATACAACTGCAAAAATGGTAAAATAAAGTGAGGCAGAAAAATCTGGCTTTTTGCCAATTTCAAACAGCACGGAAATATGTTATTCTCATCCATCCCAGGTTTACAAATTTTGCTGTGAGCAAAACACATTTTTGCTGCATCCTTCCCTAAGTAATTTTCCCAAGGTAAAATATGGTTCTTCCTTGAAGAATTCTGCTTTGAAAAAAATAGAAATCAGAGACAGGTAGTGCAAAAGTAGCAGTTCTAAATTCTTCCCTAAAGGTTTCTTCTCTCCACACTTCCTCAGCCTGCTGGACTGCATGTTAGCCACATTGCTCAGAGACATTCACCTGAGGATGCCAGGAAATTCTTCTTTTTGGACTGGAAATTAGTGAACAAATCGGAATTCTTTTTGGTGAGATGTAAAAATTCTCAGACCATCTTTCTCAAGTAAAAGATATTCATTAGCATTGCGTAGCCTGAGCTACTATGCTATTCTTCAGCAACCCTGAGACTAGCTCAATGATCTGAGAAAAGAGAGAAAAACAACTGTCTGCCTCCTAAGTGCTGATTCACTGCAAAGAAGGCACCTTCTGGAGCAGGCCAGTTACTTGACATTCCTTATATAAAATAAGGAGCAAATGCTTTTTCCACTCCTATGTGAATGACATGAGAAAAGATCCTCCTCCATGTTACTGAGGGGTGTCTATACCACAGATCATGCAGTTATCTTCAAGTTAGCTAGTTCAGGTAGTCCAAGTAACATAGGCATGGTAGCGCAGAGCTCAGTGTGGGCAACAAAAGCTCATGAAATAGAAGCCTTATGAAATAAGTTAAGTATTCCATAATTAGCCCAAACAGCTCTTGTAGCTGCTATGACCAAAGTGCTTCTGGGCTTTGGGCTAGGTTGCTTAAAGCTGGTAAGGAATGTCTTAATTTATAGGCTGCACCCTCAGCATTCCTTAAAAGTTCTTTTTCCTTTTTGCTCCACCCTGACTGGATGCGGATCCAACAAGGCATTGATGATTTATTTTTTGTGTGAAGCTGGTGAAATCATATATGTCCAGTAGCTAGATTTTTCCTCTAAAGTTCTTTCATTCCATGCCAATAGTGAGGGTTTTTTTGTTCCCTGATCTGATAAGCTGAAAGGTTTGTTTTCTTTGCTTTCTTTGTTTAGATTACAAAAATTAAATTCAATCATATCTCATGCTTGTGATCTAAAGTGCTCACTAATATATAACTTTTCTGTGTATAAAGCACTTTACAGATGCAAAGAGAGCAGAAAGTAATAGCTGCTATGAAGGCTAGACCTCATAAATCAGTCACTTAATCTGTTGTAATATAAAGATGCTTTTCCATGCAGTCCTCAGTACATAGACTTAAAAACCTCACTACAAGAGAGGAAAATAAAACATAAAAATAGGTCTTCTCAGCAGAGCCAAGAGGATAATCCTGTTGCATTGAGGAAAAAAAAAAAAAAAAAAAAAAAACGAAACAACAAAAAAATATCAATTAGCTTTTCCCCAAGTGGTCACTGAAAAACAGCACATGCCAATGCGTTTAATCAAATGAAAGTATGGCTAAAAGAAGAGTTGAGGGCCAGGACTCCAAAGCTAACACTGATTCCTGGTTGTCAGAAAAATGATCAGTGCTGGTGTACAAGGATTGGAACTGCTAGAAGAGAGTTGAAAGCCAAGTTATGTTTTCTGCTTGGGCACTAGTCTCACAGTCTTCAGAGGATGGGTTTGGGTTATTTCAGTGTCCTGTTTGTAAGGTGTGAACCTTCTAAGAGTTATTTTTACCTAATTCCACCTCCAACACATGATTTCAAAGGTTTGATCTCAGGCCAACACAGCTGAATGTGCCCGTGCACTCACAAATATCACAGCTCTTTATCTGAAATATAACCTGAGGCCACCAGAACATCAGGCATGCATCTATACAGTTAGAAGAACTGGCAAGGTTATGAGGTAGAGACAATTATCAATTTAAACACCCGGAACAGCCAGAATGGGATTGTCTCTGCACTTCCCTGGGAGACCACCCACAGACATGCAGTAGTATCAGATCTAAAGTCTGAAACTCATAGCCAACCAAGACATTTTTCTTCTTCCACATGATGGAAAACCAGACATGCCTCACACGCATATTGAATCCCAGAAATAAATCCTTTAAGATACAATGTTAACTGAAAATTTCAGAGTTGCCTATACTCTCATAAACAAGATACTCACACTACATGTATGCTGAACTTTCCCCCCTCCCCACCCCCTCGAACAAGATCATGCCTTCCAAATGTTTTAGAAACAAAAATACCCCGTACAGGTTATACTAAAATATGTGAAGTGTATAAAATGTGTACATGGTCAGATGAAAAGTCTAGCATCAAATGCAGCATTGAGGTTGCTCAATCAACCACTCAAATCAGGAAATTCCAAAAGCTAATGGCCCATGGTCTTCTCTTCTATAACTCCATTGAAGCTATTTTGCATTCCCAGAACTTCCTATATTTTATTACATAAAATTTATGAAGCATTTCCATTCATTTTAATTTATTAATGTTTGTGTTACTTAATTTGTGGTTGAGACTAGTAGAACATTCTATCTAGACAAGTTAACATCATGATAAAACAGAGCTGAATCCAATCCGGGTGTATGTTTGCATGAAATACCCAAAATAAATGTTCCAAAGACCATTGAAACACTTAACAGCTCACCCGTTAGGCTGATTTCCCATCTCTCCTACAGATTCCCATGCAACTTTTGGCAAATCACCTAAATCTCCATGCAATATTTATTCATTCTTATGTTAGTATATTTAACTCAGAATAACTTACTTTCAGCTTGAGCTACATTATTTCCTTCTACAAGGACAATGAAATAAGCGAAGTTTGAAGTTGGCTTCTGTCACATTTTTCATTAGTTCGAACATTTATTCTTAAATCATATCAAAAGGAGCATACCCATCTCACACTGTTGTAATGCAACTAACCCTATGATGGTTTATGAAAATTCAAAACAGACCCACCCGTCATGGAAAGTGATAACTTGAAAGGACTTTTAGAGAGGCAAGACTGACTTAAATAGGATTAAAACTGAAGTTTGAACACATGAAGGAAATTTGGACAATTATCACATTGACTTCCCTGCTGACAGGATGTCACCTAGCACTTGCGTTATGTTAGAGGTCACTGCTACATTGCACATTCATCGAGAAGAAGTACACATAATTTTCCTGAAAAACATTGAAAATTTTTATATCAGTCACTTCCATTGATTTGTTTTCAGGAAATAAGACATGAAGGTACCCTTTCAGTTGCGTTTTAGTTCCTACCATTCTGTTCTGTAACATTTTCCTCTACTATTTCAAAGGATGAGTGGGGAAAGCTTAAAAATTTTAGATATTTTCTTTAATTTAAAATATATTTTAAATATTATGTAAATCGTGGGTTTATCTATTTGGAAAATACCTTTTACTTTTCTTATAACCTTGTTTCTTAGTTAAAAAAGCTGATCAACTCTATTTAAATGAGTTTATCTAAACAACTCAGTGTCTGAACTGCTAAAAGATACACCCCTAAAATTGCAAATTCTTTGGTGTTTACTTACAGAAGGTAACCTGAAACATATTGGCATTGCTGAAAAGCTGTAGGCACAGTTGATTTATATTACAATTTTTCCTAGAATTTTTATATTTGTTTTTATGTTTCTTGTTAAATATTTCATATACCTCCACACTTTTTTTTTCCCCTCTTCTAAGAGGTAAATTATACCTGTGGACTTCTTAGTGTAGACTCCTACTTTTCCAAAATGCAGAATATACTTGCTATATTTAAAGATTGCATGTTACCTTTCATGTGTACTCACAGTTTTGTTGAGTTGTATTGCAATATTATTACACGGATGCATTTACTAGAGGGTGTGGTTTCACAGGTGTTAAAAATATGCCCTATAACTGTCTTTTGAAATGTGGCTAAACTTTGATATTGTGTTATACTGTGTAGCCAAAATATGCAGACAACCTTCTTCATCAAGTATGTGATGGATCTAGTTATAGATGTTCCCCTTTCCTTTTCAGAAGCCATTTCCATTCTAGTTTGAAAACAGAATTAAAAATGCTATAAAATAAATAAAAAAAAAAAAGAAACCCCAAACACTGATATTTCTCAGCCTTGAAGTATGAAGTTTTAGAGATGTCAGATTTCATATTCCATCTGTGCTCAGAGAGATTTTCTCATCCTAGAATTGTCAACATGTGGCTAAATAAATGCGAAGATCATTTGCAAGGCTGTCACATACAAATATAACTTGCTAAACTCTGTTTTGCATGAAAATAACTGGTAGAAAACTCCCCCAATATATCTGTGAAATAGAGCTGACTTCACTGGAAATTTCATGTCTGCTCTGCAACTGAAGAAAAAAATCAGGAATGAAGGCTGCTGCTTTGCAGATCCAAGTTGTCCCAAGAAAGTGCCACAAATCCAAAGAATGCTCCTGAGTGCTACATTTTATACAGGAATCTCTAATTTAGCAGTCAGGTGTGAAAACGCACATGTAGAGAGAAAACTATCTAATGACAATACAGGGGGATCAAAAAAAGTATGCATATTACAGCTGTGGCCAGTATTCATTTGAGCTTAAAATTAAAAACTATACTGAAAAATAAAAATGCATATCATTAAACAAACGAGAATTAAGAAGGTTGCTCATCTCTAAAACAATAGCCATAAACAATACTATTGTTATGACGTTTTAGAATCATCTGATGTATAAAAGCAACTTTAACTTGACCTTTTATTTTATATTTCTTGCTAGGAGCTTGTGCTATGCTCTGGGTTCACACCCACAGACTGCCCCAGAGGCACCTCTGTTAACAGAAGTTTTCTGATGCTGCTTCTACAGCGTGGCAGCTAGGATGGAGGAAGTCCTCCTGGTTCCCAAGCCTACAGCAGCTCACTGATTCCCCTATGTGACTTGCAGTGTTCTGAGAAAAGATTGCTTTCTAGGCACAAGGAAAAGACAAAGTAACCCACAGTGTTTGGAACAAAACCAGAAGTTAGAATTTCTTCTTTCCAAGAAAGTGATGGCCTGAGTTGCTAACAAAGGTAAATAGTCATTGCATGCAAACCTCAGTTCAATGCAGGGACATAGGGTCCTGGAAATTCCTTAAAATGCTGGGATATAACTGCATGTGTTGCATGCAAATCACAAATGAGAAAGCTCTAAATTGCCTAGAGAGATGGAGAAGTGATAAGTGCCAGGTCATTCCTGGCAAATTCAGACATACCAGTGCTAGAGAAAATGCTTCAACTTCCCAGATTTTCTCAACTAAAATTACAGTCAAAGCAAAAATTGCATTGCCCTTATCAAGATGAGAGTTGACTTACTTAGTTCAATAAATTGTCTTCCTTTGAATTAAAAATGCTTTCCGAGAAATAAAATAACTTTTTTCTGCATTTTTTACTTAAAAATAACAGCACTGAAATATTATGACATTCTTTTAGGCTGCCTTTTTATTTGCTCATTTTTGTGGTTCTTCAATTATGCAATACATGGCAGTCCCTTATTCTTTCACTATAATATACCATCCCTCAGAAATGAACATGTTAATTGGGTACACACTTCTGGTTTGGGCAACATGTCTAGTCAGCTCCCAAAGCAGATGAATGCAGTTTCATATACCACAGGTTTGAGTAAAAATATGAAAGCTATAGTGGAGAGTATTTACAAAGGCCGTCTTTGGCTTCAGGGGCTAACCTCTTTATGCAGTGCCTCCTGAGTACTGCTTTGAAATACCCTCTGCTGGAGTATCCTTTGCTACCAAGCACAGGGGCATCTTCGGACAAAAAACCCCGAGGTTAAATTATCTATTCTGAATATCCCACTTCTAAATATGCAGGATTTACTTTAAGAGATTAAAGTGCAGGCATGTTTTAGATTTATCATACACAGAATGATACCTTCACGTTGCCTCCAAACCCTTCTATAGCTTGTGCTCCTCTCACTAAGTTCCATACAACTACCTACAAGACCCATGTGTGTCAGTAGATTCTACTTGGGTTCAAACCCCGGTGCCACACAACCTTCTTGAAGTCTTCAGGATTAGCAAATATTGTAAAACTATGGCTAAACATAGAAAATGTAACGCAAAACATATAACGTACAGACTCAATGAGTGCTTTAAGAAATCACTCATGGGTCCACCAGATGGACAGACTCAGACTAGCTTCTCATGACAGTGGTAAAATGTTTCAGCATTCATATTTTGCATACACACACATGCAAGTAATCCATAGTGAAAATTATGCTTGCTGAAGCATGAACATAAAATAAAGAAGCTTTTGGTGGAAAACATGCATGTTTTCATCAGTATTTTTAATTGAAGTCTTCTTGCTGGCTATTCAGAGCCAAAATTTAGAGCATAAATTCATGCTTCCTTTGGTTCTCAGTTCATGAAATCTGCACAGAAAAGATTACAGATTTCATAAAAAGCATCAGTCCAGAAATTGCCCCGCATGGGGTAAACTCTGACCTTCCATCTGGCTCCTAGTAAAATTAAGGGAGTTTTATAACTACAAGCATCACAAAATGTGGCGGTGATAAGTCTGAAACCAAAAGATCAATATTTAGGTTAACTCTCCTGGGGGGGGGGGAGGGGGAGAACACGAAAAAAAAAAAGGCAAAATTAATGAAGTTAGTCTAAAAGTCATCCAAAACAACACACAAAAAAGCATTCTTGAGAGACAACAGGAATATCTGCATGGACATAAACCACAATACATTGTGCCAAAAATTTGACAACTAAGGATAGGAAGAAAAGACATATGCAAGACTTCAGACCACATTTATTATGAGAAGTTCCAAAACATGAAAGCCACAAACTTTCATAATATCCCAATACCCTTATTCTTGTCATGTAAGGCAATATTATCCACAGCAAAAGGGTTAAAAAGGGTCTTATCTCATTTAACATCTATTGGATCGCCCCCTGATAAAGTCACTTCAGTCCATGTATTATTATAATATCTAAGAAAGCTATATTCAATTTTCTCTAGTACCTGAATGGAATCTGGAAGAGGGAAAATATATATTTTTAGAGACCAACTTTTTGAAAGTTTATGTAAGTAGAAGTACATCATGTTGCCTTCTAATTTCTCTGAAGAGGATTAAGAAAACAGAAAATTCCTCAGAAATGCCCAGAGATACAAGGCAAGATCTGGAAGCCTTACTCATAGGCCACCCATGGAGTAAAGGACTACTTAATGCAAGTATAATTTGTAGGCTCTACCTTCATAAAGTTAATGGAAAATTTGATCATTTTATTTGAACTTCAAGAAATGTAAAAAAGGTGAATAACAGAAGAAAAGTTTTTACAGACCTCTGTGTTTGTTTCACATTGCTAGTTAACCCCAGGAGACGCTAATACTTTTATTTTTCTAAGAGTGCAGAGTCTTACACACATACAAACTGAAACTTTTTGTTTAGGTGGATTAACTTCCATATTTCTACTATGTTCACTCTTGCTGTTGTATCCAAATCCAGTTTTCGAGAGCATGCCAAAAACTTGATGAAAACAGTCCTTTATTATATCCTAACCAGTGGACTGGCGGTTGACTGGGCTCATATGGGGATAATCAATCACAGTTTACATTTAGGCGATTCAGCACATTTAATACTCACTTACACACAAAGCCCATAAAAAGATATATACTATTAAAAACACTGTTTTGACACAATTCAAGAAAATATAGATTTTAAGTATTTGAGGTCATTTGGACACATCTTTCTTCCATTAATTTTAATGGATGAGATGGACCAGACTTGTACTTGGCTTGCATTGATACAATTTCACAGAAGTTAGTTGGACAATACTGATTTATTTTTGCTAATAATCAGGGTGCAGACCTCCCAAAATGGAATCAATTTCCAAATCAAAATGATACTGTGTTGGAAAAGTTCAAAAGTACTCTCTTTGGTGAGAAGATACTGATTAAAAACCTCGACTTGGAGCCTTTCTTTCAAGCTACAAACCCTGAGCTACAGACTTTCTTTCTAACTAGTTTCACAATTCATGACCACTAAAATGTTTAACTCCCTTTCAAACTGAGAGAAGTTTCATAAATAAGGGCTCCTAGATAAGCAATTTGCAAGTTAACTCACTTTAGATAATTCTGAGAATATTGACATCCTCAGAAAATACTACCACTGAAAACCAAACTTCCCTCAGAATTTTGGTAGCATTTTGTTTCAGCAAAATATCTGAGCAAATATGTTTCAGAAGTATCAAATTGTGCCAATACTGTAAAAATGTTAAATTATTTTTATTTACTATTTAATACATTGTAAAGTACAGTATAATACAAAAGAAATACACCAAAATAAAAACAAAAATATCTTGATATATGAAAAGAGGTTTTTTTAATGCATGCTTCTGTATGCATAAATGTACCACCAGCATAAGGTATTCCTTTAAGATACATAGTTCTTAGCATAACTATTTGGTATACATTTCAAAGTATTTCACCACTAATGGCTTAGGTTGATTAACTACCTGGATAACACATATTACTCT
>JBCJKH010002002.1:0-26415 GCA_039877255.1 Loriculus beryllinus
TGGCAGTGTTCAAGGCCAGGTTGGACACAGGGGCTTGGAGCAAGCTGCTCCAGTGGAAGGGGTCCCTGCCCATGGCACTGGATGAGCTTTAAGATCCCTTCAACCCATCAAATGGTTTCCTACCTGCCTTTGATGTTTGGGGTCAGATTCAGGTGGGCAATGATAAGAATCTGCCAAAAGAGGGGATCAGGGCAGGATTACAGCAATGGAGACATGGGAAGGCTTCAAAGACTTAGCTCCGAGCAATGCTGTGACACATCCTGCCTCTTCCTACTCCTCTGCTCTCTCCAAAACGGGTAACAGGAATCAGAGCAATTCTGCTGAATGGGTCAAATGAGCTCCTGAGTTCTCCCTTTCCCCTGCATCAGGGAACCTACCTGTGGGTAATTAGCCTGCCAGTTCCATCCTGGTTTTAGAGGATGACGTGTTTGAAGAGGTCACAAGCTCATTCTTTCCCCCATCCTCCCTTTACCCTTTCTTTTGTGTCCCTATTCTTCTGGTTTTTAATGATGCCCTCCTCCAGCACAAATTGACTCTGGTGGTAATTTGTCATGTCACCTTCAGGAAAATTTGGAGCACAATTGCAGAAGATTCATGGGGGAGGAAAAGCACCACATCTTTTATGTATTTCAGATGGGGAAGTATAAATCAAAAAGCCCTGGGACCTGTTTGCAGGGAGACAACAAGGAAAAAGCAAAGTAAACCACAGTGAGTAAAGTTAAACTGTGCCAGACTGATCCTGCACTGACAAGCCTGGGGTTTAACATCACGTTCAGTGATGTATTGGTTTATGTCAAGGTGAATTCAGTTGATATAAACCAGATTTTAGAGAGGCCCCAGCCCACAAGTTCCTCCCACCACAGTCCTCTTCCTCACTTAAAAGTCAGGGTGAAAGCTAAACCCTAAAGGACACGGGTGAAAGGCTTCACACTGAGAGAGAGGTCTTGGGGTTAGGATCTGATGTTGTAAGTGCTTGAAGGGGTTGGTCACCCCTGGCCTTGGAGGAAATGACCTCTCTCGGATGATTTTGGCCTTGTGGATAATGGTCTGAAGTAAATTTGGGTCAATCTGGTTCATGTCTCAGCTCTTCTGAAAGTCCTTTCTGAGGGAATGGTTCCCCTGCTCTGCCTTAGAGGTTTGAAACCATTTTAAACCCGAGCAGTTAAATCCCATTGGAAATGAATGGGAACTGGCTGAACAGTCCCTTACAACACCCTTGCAGTCAGAGAGTGATACCCACAATGATGGTGCTCACCTCCCCACCACTCACCCTGTCCATTTTGATACCAAAAGCCTCAGGAAAGGGATCATTCCCTCCCTTGTCCCCATGCAGGCCCCGGTCACTGTGTGCTGTTACAGTAAGAACAGCACTGATGAGATGTGAGGGCACAGGCAGGCAGGTCTGCCTGTACTGCCTGCCTGTACAGCCGCCTCTGCATCCCTTTACAGCCGGTAACCAAACAGCTCAAGGATTCTGTAGGCCAGCTGCATCTGCCTCTGCCCTCCTCCTTCACTTCAGCTGATTTAATGTTACAGGCACAAACCATTCCAGCCTCCTTTCTGCCTTTTCTCTTCCTGATGCATGATCGATCTATTTTAAAAGTACACACAGCGCTATGGTAGGAGAGATTAAACAGCAGTGTAGAAGAAGATCTCCTCTGGGGAAATCTGATTATACCCTTTTAGGGGGGGCTTCTTGTTGAGAGTCAGCCTGCATATTCCCACACTGTACTTGAAGGTCAGTCATTGTCTTATGCTGCTTCCTACAACAAAATCGAGAGGAGTATGATGAGATCTCAGAGCCACAAGAGAGCTCATTTGTTCAGCAAATCCAGCCGTGACCCTTTCTAATGTTTTCTTTCCCTTCCTCCCCTCTCTTCTGCTGCCTTGTTTTTAGCCGAATGCTTCCACTAAACCCCTCCCTATCCATATCCAGGGTATTCAGGGATGATTTCTGAAGTTTGGGTAAAGTCCATCAAATCCAACAGAGACCAAACGCCAGGCAGATCTGTTAGAGTCTAAACAGCCATCCCACTCTATGGGATCAAAGCCTTTGGGCTGCTTCTTCTTCTTCTTTTGGGGGAAAAGAGCCATCGTGAAGTCTTTATTTTACCAAGTACACCTGATACTCACGTGATAGTGAGATCACGTGTGAAGCTCTAACCTGGGTCGAGCTCTGCAGATGCTGGTGCTGTAATTCGTCTCCAGGAGTTGGGAATAACAAAGTGCTTGCCATTGTCTGGATTTGGACCTGATGTCAGTTCAGATGCTGATGGAGAATGGACCCTGCAGCCAATTGAAAGTGCTCTGGTCACAGGTTTCCTTATGAGTTTCTTCCCTGTGTCACAAGCAGAGCTCTTGACTGTATTTATACATATGTGGACATGGAATCTGCCTGCATGTGCATAGCCTGCAGAATCATTAAACATTCAGAGAGGAACGACTCTAACTTCCCAGGTTTGCAATCCTTCTTGGTTGTTCTCCAAGCACTGCCTCTGTCTGCATTGAATGAATGAATTAGCAAAGCCAAGAGAGTAGCATGAACTTTCAGAAGATATACTTCAGTGCCCCTTATGGCTGATCTGGAAATGATGCTCATTAGAGCACTGTGTGAGTAGGTAACCCAGAGATGTCAGGAAGGGCTGCAGGCTAAAGCAGCTAAGCAAAGGTTCCTCTTAGACGTTTGATTCCTCCCAGGGATGGCATTAATAGCACCATTAATGTTGTATTTCTGTTTAATCTCCATGGATGGTGCCAGGTAAGCACCACATTTCTTTCTGTGAACACAGGACCAGCTCTCTCTGAGGTCTGTATTGATGCCCATTGAAGGACAAACGGGAAGCACAAGCTGCTGCAGGAGCGTTCCCCTTTCCAGGTTCGCTCGCCAGTGGGAAGGGAAGCCTGGACTGGCATGGAAACATCTGATGGAGGGCAAATGGAATTCTTCCATTCCTGAAGGTCACCCACGCTCCTTCCCTGGTGTGCACTTGCATATGAAGGATATGGAGGGCAGGCAAGACAGCCAAAAGAAAGTGCCGCACTAAGGGGGATCCTGAAGCTGTCATTATCAGGTTATGCGCAGTGGGTCTAGCTATCCACATATATTTACTGGAGATGAGGGGAATGAGGGTGCCAGGAAGAGGGGAGGAATGGGTGGGAAAACTGACAGTAATTACAGTGAAGTAATCAAAAACCTCCTGCTTTCCTGTGCCTCCCCCCCCGCTGTTTCATTACTTTTTACAAAGGAGAGACAGGGACATTATTTATCTTTGATCATTCCGGGATCAATTTGCAAATGTACAAACACCCTTAAAATCAGCCTTTGCCAACTGTTAAGCTCCACATTATTCCCTGGTTTCCAAAGGTCTCAGGAAGATGCAAAGGGGGAGATGGATGGCTCCAGCGAGGCATTTAAGAAATGGTTTGAAGCAGCTTCCCCCCATATCCTGAGGAGCTCTGGCAGGTTGATTTCAGAAGCAGGTGATGGGGAGAGAAACAGGCTGCAGAAGGGAGGCAGACACACAGACAGCAGCAGCAATGCTGGTTTTTCTCGCCCTGTCCATACAGATGGCTTGTTGGGGATTGGTTTATTCCTTCTGCTGTTTCCCACCTTATTTATCTATTTTCCATGTTTTTGTGACCTTCCTAATTCCACAGGTCAGCGATGGCTGTTTTCCAGTTAATGCCTTCAGAGCAGATAAGCTGGGGATTCTCTGTGTTTGATATATTTACCACACTGCTGCTCAACTCCCATGGTATGCCTCAACTATTGATTTAAAAGAAGACAAAACAACCCTCAAACTTCCCCATTCTATTCCCTTCTTCACTGTGGAAGCTTCTTATCCCCTTCCATGGGGAACATGAGGGATGCGGCTCATGCATTTGATGGAGAGGGCTTGGAGCAAGCTGCTCCAGTGGAAGGGGTCCCTGCCTGTGGCAGGGGTTGGAGCTGGATGAGCTTTGAGGTCCCTTCCAACACAAACCAGGCTGGGATTCTATGACTCATCCCACCATTTATTTCCCATCCCTGAGAGCTGGAGGCTCAGGGCCAGTGGATAACGCTGGTTTCAGCTCCCAGAGTGAAGAGAGACCTTGAAGAAGCATATGCAAGGGCATCACCCACTCACAAGCCCAAATTGCACCTATGTAGGGATGACATCTTTTCTCATTCTTTGCCTTGACTAAGCCCCCTTTCCCCTGTGGAAGGCTGGAGAATCCTGTGGGGTTTCTTTTCAGGTAGGCTCTCTCTGGCTGCATGGGAAACCTGGGATCTTCAGAGAGTTTTTCCCCACTTGCAGATCTGAAGGAGGACTCCACAAATGCAGTAGCTGGCATTCGCCATCCCTTGTGCTGCGGGTACCGCGATGGGAGGCGGAAACTACATCCTGCATCCCTGCGATGTGCCTTCCCACCACCCCATGCCTGCTCTTCCCCCCCAGCACCGCCGGGAGAGTTGAGACTCTTCCTCTCCCCCTCAATTATTTTTGTGTTATTTTTTTCGGGGTGCCAATAAAGGCAGACTCCTTTAATCATCCCAGCTTTAAGAGGGAAACGGGAGAGCACCAGGGAGAGAGTGCAGTGAATTTAGAGACTCATCTTACCCCACCATGTTAATTATCTCCGCTGTAAAAAAGAGGTCAAGGAGAGGAACTCTACTAAATAGGCCGACGTTGGCATGAACAGCTCCTAAAGTGAAGAAGGTAAGACTGAACTTTACTGGAACTTTTTTTTCCATCTCTTCAAAAAGCTCCTAGATTAAAGCTCTGATATCCTTTTTGTTGAAATCTCATGGATTCTGAAGCTCAAATGGCTGGAAGGAAGCCCAGATAATTTTTTTTTATCCCAGTCACTGAGAGGCTCAAAGGTTTTAAGTCCTGCCCCCATGGTGAATTGCCGAGTATATGGGAATACAGAAGAACCCGGCACATAGGTGTTCTGGCCATTGTTATCGAGAGGGAGAAAAATAAAATAGCTCTCTATGTAGGTCAATGACCTGCTCTTTATTGTCAGGAAAAAATTAAGGATGACCTAAAATCTACTCCTCAATAAAAAAAAAAAAATATATATATATATAAAAAAATAGTGAAAAAAGGCAAGGTAAAGTAGTCTCCCCCTAATCAAAGAGGAAATGTTTGTGTTACCCAAAGCTTGACCTCCTCAGTCTCTAACTTTAGCAAAGTCTTTGCGATTGAAAAGCAGTGGTCAAAACCTCAAACCCTGTCTGAAATGTCTATTAATTTTTGATCTTTCAAGGGAGTTGCCTCAGTTATTGTAGAAGCCCCCGTAGGGCCGGGTAGCGTAGTTAAGGGTCTCTCAGCATTTCCATTATAAAGCCCCAATATTCAAGGGCTTATAACTCATCTGTTTCCATGTTGCATGTGTCTGATCACTGTTCCCTGGCTCACCTGCCATCCCCCTCTATCCTTCTGGGGGAAATAACATGTAAATCAGTGACAATGGCTCATTTTTACTGTGTATATATACATACATACATATATATATATATGCACCCTTTTCCAAGCTGGAGGGTATCTGGCTGCTAACAGGACTGTGGGATCTTCTCCATGCACCAGGTTGGTTTCTGTCCCCCAACTCTACTGGGGAGAGCAGGTTGGTGAAGCATAAAATTCCCTCCCTCTACTTCCCCAGGGCTTTTAGGGTGGCTTTGGGTTTGAAGCCTGAAAGCTTTAAGGTCGAAAGGGAACTTTGAGTAAAGGAATTAAAACCAACTCCTTGTTAGTGACGAGTGCTGCTTGCAGCATCCTCCCTTACCCATCCTGCTCCTTCAAACCCTGTTCAGACCAAGGATGCTTTTGATTAATCCCTAGATGTCTGGCTGAATCAGAATTTGATTAATGCTTGGGTTTTGGCCATCTTACAGAGACTCTTAGTTGTGACCTGGGCTCAAGATATTTACATCTAAAAACCTTTTCCTCTCTGGCTGTTTTTCTTTTTGCAGAGCAATTTGCCTGGTGCCTGGCCCATGGTACATGGAATCCATAGTGGGAACCTTGCTACCACCTCGTTGTAGTCAAACTATACAAATCCAAGCTATACAAATCCAAGTTCCTTGGGCACTTAAAGTCTTACCGAGACATACATGCAAAGCTTAGTTTTCCAGGCAATGCTTATGTTCATCTCTGTGTCATGCTGATCCAGGGTGAGAAGGGAGCAGATGCACGTGGCCAAGCCTTAACTCCAGCTATAAACCAAGGTGGATCCATCTGTAACTTGTGTGACGTAAGGAGGTGGGAGGGTTGTTCCCCATCCTGCAGACCCCATCCTTTTGTTGTGGCCCTAGGGCTGGGAGTTTAGGTGTAGTGGACAACCTGATTGGCACCAACATGTCTTGTGGATGGGGTTGGCATGGGCTGAGGAGAACAAGAGGTTAGGGTGACCCATGTGCCTGTGACTGTACCCATCCTGAGCATCTCCCAGAGGGAAGTGTGCTGGACCACAGATGCAAGACATAGTGAGTTTAGGATAAATCATCAGAAGAGAGGAGGAAGCAAAACCACATGGAGCCAGGCTGGGCTGCTCCTGTCTGTGGGAAGAAGACCTGGGCCATGCAATGCTCCCAGCGCTGAAATGCCCTTTTTTTTATGTCTATACTGAGTGCGCTGCAGCAGCTGCCGCAACCAGGAGATGCGAGAGCACATGGGAACCCTGCCAGGGACCAGGACATCTGTTTTTGCACCCACAGAGGCAAAACCCTGAGGTGTCCTTGCAGGGGACGCGAGGTTATCAGCGGGAAGGGAGGATGCTGAGGGGCCCCTTCTCCTTACCCCAGCGAGTCCCGCGTGGTGCAGAGGTGCAGCGGGGCCAGCCCCTGGTCGCTCCGCAGGTTGGGGTCAGCGCTGTGCTGCAGCAGCAGCGCCGTGCACTCCGTGTGAGCCCCGAGGCAGGCTTCGTGCAGGGGCCCGCGCCCGCCCGGCGCCACGTCGGGGTCTGCCCGACGGCGGAGGAGGTGGCGCAGGACGGCGGCGTGGCCGCGGCGGGCGGCAAGGCACAGCGGGGTGCTCAGCTCCCGCTTGTACTCCAGAGACCACAGCCCTGCGGGGACAAGCGAGCGGGGACGGGTGAGCATCGGGGCTCCCTCCCGGGCAGCGGGCCTGGGGATGCACAGCATCGGCACCGCGCTGCTTCCGAGCGCTCCATCCAGCTCCCTCGCTGTTATAAAGAGCCTGGTGGCTGCTCCAAGAGCTGCTGGCAAGAGAGGAAGGGGAAATCTCCCCTGTGGTGCGTGCGCATCCAGGAGCAGGATTTCCAACAGCATGAGGTGGGTAAGCCAATATCCTGCCCGTAATCGGTTGGGTAGGGGACCCTGTGTGCAAGACAGGAGTGCTGGCAGGAGCTAAAGGCAGGTCAGAAATACCCATCGGCATCAGGTGAGGGGAAAAAACACCTCTCTTTGCTGGGACTGGGCTGGGCCTGAGGGCACCTGAGTTGGTGGGAGCATGCAAGGTTGGGAAAGAGATGTTGGCTTTGGGCTTAGCTGGAGCATGGTGCATTTCCCATCACCTCCAGGACCATCAGTAGATGCACGAGCACCTGGTGACCATAGAGAGCTTCTGGGTTTGAGCAGCACCAGGTACCACTAACTTGGGAGCGTCTTATACCTTCCAGATAGGACCAGGCTGCTCTTTCTGAGCCTCTGCACAGAGAATCTGGGCTGTGAGCCCTTTGCAAGCATGCCTAAGCCACACTGTGCCTCAACCCAGCCAGAATGGGATCCTGTGTACACACACGTTTTGCACCTCAGGAGCAGGTGCTATAAAAGCAGTGTTAAGCACTGAAGTGCATTGCACATCTCCTATTTCAGGTTAGTAAATACCTGGCTTCATTTAATGTTTCTGGCCTTTAAGGGAGAAGTACCTGAGAGTCCATAAGACGCTTGGCTTTTCACCTGCCACTCCAACTCATCTTTACTGATCTCAAAAACCAGGTTCACATCTTGATAGTACCGGTCAGTCAGCACCTCGAGGCTTTGCAGGTCTCCCGTGACCAGGGCTGTGTAATACTTGGTGGCGGGAGCGTGAGCTGTTAGAGGATGCTCCAAATCCAATTTGGGGGAAATCTGTAGCTTTTCTGTTACAGGTCCCGGTAATTCGCCCATTCTGGTGCTTCCCGTGTGTGTAGGTCTTAGCTGGAAGGGTAGATGGGCTTTTATAGTTCATTGTTTCCATCCTCCTGGGCTCATTGTCTAATTATAATCCAGTTAAGTCTCTATTGTTGTTGTATTTATAACTCCACCGGGGTCAGATGATAATGGGTATGTGATACAGTGAGGGTCAGACGGTCACTGGGCTGTGTTGTGGCAGTACCTCTTGGATTAAATCATCGGTGTAATTGTGGGTGGCAGCGTGGGACATGAATGTTTAGGCTGGGAGGAGGAAACGGTGCTAATTAGGAGGTAAAAAACAACAGAAAAGAAGAACTTTAGTCAGGTCCTGCATGCCCAATGCCATATAACCTTACTGTGTGCTCTGAGCGCTGAAAAAGTGTGTGTGGGGGGTTCTTTGCCTAACACTGTATTTCTTTTTCTCTGAGGCACTTTTGCCTGTTTCCAGCCTCATGGCTATTCTAGGGAGAAAACAGAGCTTTACATTAGTGGCCAATACTACATGCCAGTGCATCCCTGAAGGGATGCAAAGCACTTGGCAAAACCAGCAAGGTACAAATCCCTCTGGGGCTTTGGGAGGGGAGCTGCTTTCCCTTCTCGTGCCTTGTATAGGAGAGAGAAAGCCTCGGCTGCCATTTAAGCACAGGGACGGATGCCAGCAGAGCTGCCCTGAGGCTCGTGGCTCCTTTCCTCAAGGTCATAGGAGAAGTGCACGGTGGGGACGAAAATAGACCTCGGCATCTCGTGACTTGGAGGCTCTGGGTGACATGATCCTCCCCATTAGCTCTTGCGTCCCCCTACCAGGAGAATAAACATCATCAAAGAGGATCCTGGGAGGATGTTAAACTGCATCAAAGCAGAATGGACGTGGAGGCACTGCTGAAGTGCTTTGTGGAGTCAACCTGAGACTGGAAGAGATGTCTGAGACCTTCTCCATAGCTCCCTGTGAACAGGGACCTTGCTGGGCTCCTGCAGGCCACTGTGAGCATCCTTGTGCCAGCCCTGCAAGAGTCATCTGAGGTTTCTCTATGGGTTTCTCCAGCATGGCTGTGGTGGCATCCAACTGCTGGCCTGAAGACCATGGGAACAGCATGGAACCACAGTAAAATCACAGTGTGTCCACTCAAGATGGGGTTGTGCTGAGCCAGGGGGATCTGGTTTGACATCCTTATATAAAGGAGCCCTGCTCTGAGGTTCTTGTTCACCTGCGTCTGCAGAGGGAGCTAATTTGAGGTCCTTCTAGGTGGTTTTCTTTCTCTGCTTTGAACTCAAGGCTGGCCTTCCCTCCTTGGTTGGTTTGCAACCTCCAAATCCCCTTGTCTTTCTCTCTTCTTTCACCACGTGTTGCTATTCTGCTGCCTCCAGCCTCTCAGTCTGTTCACCCTTATGCTGTAAACCAAACCACCTCCTCAAAGCACTGCTTTGGTATGAAAATCAGCCTCGTCATCCCCTGGGGTCCCTTAGCCAGCACAGGAGATGGTTTAAAGACCTACGGAGCAGCGTGGATGAGGGTTGTTTTCCCCAGGAACTTGTCCTGGATGGTCTTCCCACAGCCCTGGCTTGCTTTCACTCTCTGCTCATTAGCAATCCTGCAATGTCTCCACAATGGCATGAAGGAAGCTTGCCTTCATGTGGGAATTGCCTTCCTATGGCACGAACCACCTCCTGCTCCAGCAGCCAGGGAGTCTAGCAGGGAACCTAGACCTGCTTGGTCAGACGTGGGCTAATTCTGTTAGGGGTGAGTGCATGCATATATGTGTGCCTGGCATTAAGCTGCTGTTGAGAGTGTGTTGAAATACCCTGTGACCCCTTCTCGCAAGCCTTTTAATCAATGTTGATTTGCATATAACACTCACTCCTTAGGTCACGGTAATGACAGGATTAACAGCATCACTGACAGAGGGGGTTAAAAATAGCCAGGGCCAGCAAGAGCAGAAAGCAGACATCCTCTTGCAGCTGAGTGGCACATATAAATGCAGGAGCCTGAGCTCCTGCCAGCCAAGTCGAGTGCTTTTTCCACCGGTGAGTGGGAAATGATGTCAGGGTGAACCGGTGTTTCTGTGTTTAGAAAGGGGAATGCTGCTGTACAGGCAGTGATTTACTGCAGCAAGGAGCTGGCAGACAGGACAGCTACAGAGCATCCTGGGGCTGGCCAGGATATGGCTGGTTGGGTTTCGAAGGGTAAACTGAGGTGGCTTCAACTGGTTATAAGCTACTTGTCACCTTTAGGGCAGTGATTTTGGGTGGTGGAGGAAGGCTGGGATGCAGCAGCCCTAAAACCCCCTCCTCTGCCACTGCTGTGCTGCATGGCCTTGGGCACATCTCCCAGCATTCCAGTCCCTATTCCTCAGGACCCTGAGGTCCTGATCCTGCAACTGGTTGTGCCTGGGATCATCCTTGTGTGTCCTTGCTTCAGTAAGAGCTGCTCCTACACAGACTTGGGCCCCAAACGTTGGTGAAGATGAGCACTTCATTAGCAGTAGCCTCGCACCCATTAATCTCTAACGTGGGGGAAACATCTTAACCTTCTCCCTGCATATGAATGTTTGCAGAGTACACCTCATTTAACAAAACATTAAGCATTTTACTTCCTCAGATCAAGTGTATCTATTAATAATGACTTAAATTGTCTGCGCTGGCTTCGCATTATGAGGAAAACTCATTCCTGGCAGATACGCAGAAGCAAAATTACTTCAGCGCGAGCTTGCTCCTGAAGTTCAGCTGCTACATAACAACTTAGTGCTCACGCTGGGGAGATTCCAGCCTGTAATAACCTGCCCTGCTGCTTACAAACAGTCCCATGAAGCTGCCTTAACAAATCCGGTGAGTCCAGATGTGCTGGTGCGGAGCTCCTGGGATGGTTGCTGTGATTTACAGCTGCCCTCTGGCAGCAGGGAATGGCATCATTTTAATGTTTCCATGCTTTCCAGGGACATTTCCAGCAGGGTGAAGGAGCCCAGAGGCTGGCAGACACTGGCACTGCCTCCTCCAGCTGCTTGTGGGTTGCAATGTGTGACTGACCTAGAGCTTGTACCCCCTTTTACCCCTCACAATGAGCTGGATGCTGTGCCCACAGGGGGGGACCCAGATGGGGGCAGGCAGGATGGCCATGCCACCAACTGCTGCCCAAGCTTACCTTGGATGGTGAGAGCAGCTCTCCTGGGCGATGCTTGCTCTTCTGTCTGGGTACCAGTGTGGAGTAGGAGGTTTGGGATCTCTCTCTGAGCCAGGTGCCACGCTGCTGCCAAAACGTCCCCACGCTTATATTCCCAGCACTCCCCCTGCTCTGTGTGACAGCGCTGCCCAGTTATGTGTCTGCTGAGATGCAGGATTAATGCCACCAAGACACAGTGTCTGTGCACGAGTGTGTGTCTGTGTCTGTCTCATTCCAAACCTGCTGCCCAGGGAAGTAGAAACCCATCCCAAGGTGCATTGATTTTGCCCAGGTTTTATTGGAAATTAGATAATATTTTAACAGTGCTGAAACATTTTCCTTTAACAGCTTCATATAACGCAGGAAGATGCTGTGTAGTGCTGGTTTGTAGTGGCCCTTTGTTGTAATTTAATTCAATTCAATTGAAAACAAAACACCCATTCCAGTTCTCACAACCAGGCTTTTCTCTCCCCACCCCTGCCTTTTCCTATCAGTTATAGGAATCAAACCCCTATAGCTCCTAGCTTAACTAAAAATACCAGGCTTCTTCTCTCCCCCCTTCCCTCTGGAGAATTGCAGCTGTGTGAGTTATCCCCTAGGAATCCAGTCCTGGAGCACATCCCCTTTGAAAGGCGAGCAAGAGCCCATCCAGTTATTTAACCCCTCAGTAATGCGCTCATGGGATGTCACCCTGTTGCCAGCCTGGAAACTGTCTCGGGCTGGCCTCCATCCCATGCCCCCTGACAGGAGGAGGCTGGGTGATGGTGTTTGCTCTTTATCAGCTCACTCCCCACCTGTAGCAGCGAGGAGATGGGTTATTTTTAGCAGATACCCCTGAGGTTGTGCTCTGGGGGTTGTAAAGGCTGTGGGTCTTTGGCTTCATTTCCTTCGTTACCTTACAGCATTTGTAGAGCCCCTTTGGCAAAGGCAGGTGCTGGGCTGCAGTGCCTGTGCTGCTCTGGGTTGCAAACCCAGATGCTCTTGGGATGCTCTTGGTGAGCAACATGAGTAGGTGAAGACATGAAGCTCTCAGTAGTAGTGGATAGTGGTGGGTTGAGGGTGGTGTTTGCTTTTAAGGGTTGCTTGAACCCACCCAAGGGGGTTTAAACCCCTTCATGTGAGCACTGCAAGGGCTGGTGTCTCCCTCTGCCAAAGCCATGGTGCTGGATTTGCTATGCAATATCTCTTTTTCTACTGCTCATCTCGAACTTTGATGCCTTAAGTTGGCCAGCTTCAGTGTAAGCACCTATAGGAGGATGAGAGAAGCTGTTATTGCACGGGAGGAATGAGAAGTAGGAATGTGGAAGGGATTAGGGTCCATAATTCAGGAACACCTCCTGGGATGGGAGACGCCAGGGCTGTGATGTGCCATGATTCAATACCACCTCTTGCAGGCTAGCTACCTATAACGGTGAGGATCCAGCATTAGGTACCTGAGGACTCCAACACCAGCCCTTTTGCCACCCATGAAAACTGAAGCAGTCACCCTGTTCCTTAGCTGGCTCTCCACCAGAAGCATCACTGCTATTCAACAGGCTTTTCTTTACCAGAATGCTACAAGAGGTAGAAACAGAGGAGCTGGATGGCACCATGAGCTTCTACAAGCCCTTTGATCAGTTTCATACCCATGCTGTTTTGCTCCTGAGCAAGATTAGTGTTTGACACCTGAAGGAGTATTGGAGCTGTGGAAAGAAGGTATTTGTGCATTGGAAAATGTGCTTCCCAAGTGCACCCTAACTAGAAAGTTATGGAGATAATTGCTTGCCCTCTGGGACAGAGAAAAACAAACTCAGCCACCCCTCATTGGCAGTATCCATTTCTGGGGCACTGATTTATTCCTTACCACTGGACACACCTGAACCTTGCTTGTCAGTGTTAATTAGTGGGGACTCGGCCCGATTCATTACAGCTGTGACCTCTCCTTGGTGCAGCTGCACTTTAACGAGAGAGCCATCTGGTTTGCCTGCTTCATTCCTGTAATTCCCACCTCTCCCCATCACCGGTGGGCTATGGGCTGGGAGCACTGCCTCTGAAATTACAGGTTGCTGGGATGAGGCTGCTGGTTCTCGGGGGCCAGTGCTGGTGATGGGACCATCCATCATGCTGACATCCCCCCCGAGAGGGCTTCCTAAGCAGGCAGAGAGGGATGCATTGCTTGCTAGTGGGGTGGCACATCACTGGTGTTGCAGCAACATCCCAGAAGCATAGAATCACAGAGTGGTTTGGGTTGGAAAGGGCCTTAACATCATCCGGTTCCAATCTCCTGCCATGAGCTTTATCTTGGCTCAGGGATGGAGGCATCTCCTGGGTGGGCTGGAAAAAAGGATGGAAGGATGGGGCAGGTTCACAGGACATGAGGCGGCACCTCCAACTCACTCCAATGGGAGAGGAGGGGGTGCTCCCACAGGGTGCTCTTATGCTGACATAGGTGGTGGGATGGGGAGCCACCACCCTCCCATTAGGCTTGGAAATGCTGCCACTAAGACCCCAGTTCCAGGCTGACCTGATGCATTTTAAACATCCCTCCCTGCCCATCATGAGCACTGCCTGAGAGGCTTTTTGTGAGCTTTTGGGATGGAGCCATTTCTCAGACGCACCTTTGTTTAGAGAAGTCATGGATGTGATTTGCCCAGATTTTGTGCTGATTTCATCTCCTCCTGCTAATCCTCCTGTCTATTCACAGCTTCAATTACTCCTAACAAGAGGACAGGCATTCACCCAGCCCCTAACCTCTTCTCAACCTTTCACTCCATGGCCCATCATTCTGTATCCAGTCTTTAATGGCTGACACCAAGATTTTCCCTTGTTTTCCAAATAGTCTCCAAACCCAACCAGAGTGGTTTTCCTCTTGTTTCAGCCCATTCTCTTTCCCCTTCATCTTGTTTCCTTTAATTCCTGGAGTCTGAGCCTGAGGTATTTTTACTTAAGAAGCACAAGTCCCTCTCCATGAAGGAGCCCTTGGATGGGCAGACTCAGTGTTTTTTCCTTGTATGATAAAGGTTCCAGGAGCTAGGTCAAACAATGATGTGCCTGGAATTGAAAACCAGCACCTCTGGTCCTCTGCTGGAAGAACCAATTGCCCTGAAATGTGGATGGAAACCTGTAGGAAAGGTTCCAACCAGCTGAGATGCTGTGAGAGCCTGATGTGTACAGTGGAACCTTACCCTGGACACCACATAAAAGATGGGGACCTTCCCTAGGCTTCATGTCCCTTTGGCTTTACCAAGGACCCATTGCAGCCCCTGAGTTCATCCTGCTGTGCAGGCAGGTGATTCCCATTTGTAGCTAATTCACTGAGCAGATAAAAGCCTCAGCCCTGAGCCCCTGAGGGTTTGGTGATTGGTTATGGGCTGTGGGTGGGTGGTCATGGGGTTATAACAGACAAAGCAATGCTTGAGGTCCTTTTCCTGCTTGGTGTCCATGCATTAAGTGTGTTCCTGTGATTCTTCAATGGAGAGAAAGTAAGTTCTTTGTGTTTGCTTTTGTCGTGGTGCTGGTATTTAGCTCTCATTTGCACGTCCCCCTTGTTCAGTTCCTTGCTTTCTGTTGCTTGTGTTGAGCTTTCTTTGTGTTCCTATTTATTTGAGCCTGTACTGAGAGATGTCCTTCATCTCTTCTCAGTGTTTGTGTCAGTCCTTGCATTGCTGCTGGTTGCATGTTCATGTTTTGGGGGAAACTGAGGCAGGAGAGGAGCCTAAAGTAAGGGAGCTGGAAGAGACCGTTAGGAAATGCCCTTTAGCTTGCTGCTGCCTTGCAACAGCAGAAGCAAGTGGCCTTATTCCATGTCTATGCCCCTTTGCTTCTGGGTGTACTTGGCTGACTTCTCAGTGATGACTTTATTACTAGTTTGAGTAACTTAAAGCATAAGTATGTTTAAGGAGAGGGGTGTCCCACCTGTGAGAACCTGGGAAGCACTGGCTTTGTTTGGAGTCATGCAGAGGAGATTAGGATTGAGTTCAGTTTTTTTCCAGAGGCCTGGGAATAAAGAAGTGTGGAGTCTGCACCTCCCATCTTTTGGCCTTAAGGCTTCTGGGCAGTGGGAGCAGAGCCTGGATGCTCTAGGGGGGTTTCAGGAGCAGAATGTGAGCCTTTCCCTGCTTCCCGGTGGCACATCCCCTATCTGTAACCCCAGCCTGTGCTTGATGCTTTTGGTGTGGAAGAATGGGCTGGAGCTTGTTTGCTCTGCTAAAGAAGCATCCTCTCTTCTGCAGCATCCTCCCGGGGTGGCAGCTCTTCAGCACAGAGCTTGGATATGAGCTGCAGGCACTGTGCCTTTGATTGCACCGCGTTTTACCAGTGGCCTCTGGGAAGCATCCTTGGCTGGAGAAACCCCCTCCCCTTTGAAGGGGCCAGCCCCATGGATGCTGTGCGGAGCAGAACAAGAGCCCTGAAGGATTTGGGTATTTTATGCAGCTTGTTAGCTTAGGTACAGGGGTTTTATTCCTTGAAATCCCAGCAAGAAATAATCCTCTTTTTCTGGTCGGAATAGAAATGGCTTGATGCCATGAGGCAAAAAATAAAAGGAAGCTCTACCCGGTGCTGTGATGATTTGCAAGGCTAGTGAGAGACTACATAAGGCGTTTTCAAATAGACTCCAATATTTTCAGTGCTTAAAGAGGGCCCGACTACATGACACCTTTTTTGAAGCCCTCATTTACAATGGAGCCAGGCTGAGTGCATTATAATTTGCTG
The DNA here is from genome assembly GCA_039877255.1 of Loriculus beryllinus. Lineage (NCBI taxonomy): Eukaryota > Metazoa > Chordata > Aves > Psittaciformes > Psittacidae > Loriculus > Loriculus beryllinus. The sequence continues at coordinate 15,969 of JBCJKH010002002.1, forward strand.
CTCGAAGTTCCAAAGTCGCAGTACTTTGGATAATGAGGAGAGAAGCCCTTAATATGATGAGACTTTCTTTTTTTGGTATTGTGTTTAATGAAAAGCTAAAAATGTGCTAATTTGTAAGTCCTGTTGTAGTAGTGGCATTGGAGGCTTTTGAAATGCATTACTGACTTAGGAAGTATTAAGGAAAAATGACATTTTGCTACTAGCAGAAAAGTCAATTATAATGTTTCCACACTTTAGAGAATTGCTGATGCAGGATGGGAGTTAATGGAACAGTCAGCTTCACTTTGTGCTGCTGGATTGGGGGGTTTGCTCAGAAATGGCAGCTTGTTTTTCAGTTCTGATGGCAACAATAAGCTGCACCGGGCGCTGTGTGGTTGGGAATTGTTTCTCGCTAGGAAGATGGATTCCTTTGGGCTGTTTCCACCTTCAGCTGGACCCATTGGCCAGCCTGGCATGATGCAGACTGCACAGCACCAGGGGGACTCATCGTCAGTAAGGTTTTAGCAGCATTTTGCAATTGGGCTGATCCCCCCATGTTGGTGGATGGGTATGTGCCAAAGTGCTGGGTCTGGTGCATCCTGTTCCCAAAGAGCCCTGTTACTGTATTAAAACCCATGTAAACCAAGAAGCTGGAGGAAAAGGCTGTCCTTGTCCATTGTGCTCTTGAGGGAGCTTTTCTCCATTTCCTGGAGAGGAAAGCAGTGGTAAGCTTGTCCTAAGCTTCTGGAGAAAGGATGGTTGGGAGCTCTGTGGGACTTGCTGTGGTTGCCAGGGAACTTCAGCGCTGGTTGTGAAAGTCCTCATTGCTTAAATAACCCTGTTGCTTAAATCAGTGCAGGTCAGTGAGGCAAAATAGCTCATGTAGAATTGGAAGGGATGAGAGGGGAGGGCTGGCACCATGTTGACCTGGAGTTACAGTGTCTGATCAAAGGGCTTTGGCCACAGTGGCATAACCTGAGCACTTGACTTAAGCCAGGGACCTAATAATACCCAAGGCACATTGTGGAAGCCTGACTTCACGGTGGCTGCTGCTGTTTCCCTGGCGAGGACTGGTTTTCCCTCTTCCTTGTTCAAGGATGCAGCCTCCTGCCTGGCTGCATGGAACTGGGGCTGCCTTTGGTCAGATGTCAGCAGGAACAGAGACTGTGGGGCTCTTCCCTAGGTGGCCGGGGATGATTTTAATCTTGCCTTGGTATTGGTTACTTATTCAAGCTTATTCCAAGCACTATATAAACTTGTGTTTCTTGGGCTTACTGATAGGGTTTCAATGAGCTGTTCTGAGGCAGGGTATCCTCTGCACACCTGAAATTCGGATTTATGGCACTTTTTTGCCTTGTGGTACATTGGCAGCTAGTTACTTCCAGCTGGGGCAGGTCCATCAGGTGCAGCTCACGCCTCTGCTCTGGCTGGTTTAGCTGATGCTCAGCCGAACAGATTGGGGGTTATTGGTATTTTGGGGAGGCAGAGGAGATGTGAGGAATTAGTACAACAGGAACATGGGCAAGAATGGCTTCCAGGTGCTCCTCCTTGCCTGGGATGGGGCTGAATGCTGGGGCTGTGCTGTTTGCTCACTGCCCAGGACCCTGCAAAGCTGACATTGAAACCTGGGCTCCTGCTCCAAGCATGGACTCACAGGCTATATTTAAAGCACATTAGAATCCACAGGGCAGGGTTGTGCCAAGACTTGATTGCCTCTGGGAGGGTGAAGTCACACTTTGCTCCCTCTTTCTCAGTTGTTCCTGAGGGTTTCAAAGGGGGGCTCCTGCTCAGTGTGCTTAAAGCAGGAGAATGGGGATGAGCACAAATGCTTTTTAGAAGTCATGTCATATGTGGTTCTCCTGGGTTTGGAGGAAGCAATTAAGGCAATTAATTTATTGGTAAATTATCTTATGATGAAGTACAAAATAACTGCAATGAAACGCTGACATTCACATTAATTCCAAATTAGTTCCTGTATTATGACTGTTCTTACAATGAATGCCCAGTAATTTAATAGTAATGGGACATTTAAATAATTTAACTTATAATTCCCTAGATCACTTACATATATAAATAAGTGTGACAGCTTCTTTCTTAACTTTGCTGGTGATGCTGGAAGCAGAGCAGCCTGGCACCTCTCTCTGCTGCCCCCCAAAACTCACCTTTTCCTGGTGAGTATGGGCTGGGATCTAACCTGGCCTGTTCCATATATTCCATATAGCCAAGGGGACTTTCTTCCCTCATCAAATTTTGGGATTGCTATGGCTGGAAAGCAGAGCACAGCTCTGTGGCTGGGCTTAGCAAGGAACACTGTTTAGCCTCACAGTGGGATGGGTGTTGGAGATGTAGCCAGGGCTGCTGAACTGAATACCTCAGCCATTGACACTGAAATCCCTGTGAGTTGGCTCTGCTTGATGTGGCACTTCTCTTTCTGTAGTACTCAACAGCATTATAAAACTGCTCCTCATTCTGTCCCCCTGGTAAGGTTCTAAAGGAGAGCAAGGGCTTGGTAGCTACACAGGGCAGTTTGTCTGCTCTGTTGCTTCTTCCTACCCCCATGGGGAAAAGCAAGTTTACACTGACTGCAACCAATGCTGCAAGCTGCTCCTGAAGGATAAATTGCCCCAGTGCCTTTTCCCATAGACCGGTGGATACTGGAATAAAACTGCAGGCTTCTGCCCTGCACAGCTGGGGTGAGGAGAGGTCCCTGCATCTTCCCTGCACAGGGTCTGAGTCGTGCCCTGGAGATGGATGTTGCCAGTCAGCATGTTACTTTGCTACTGAGATTGCATTGAACCTGCTGAAATATGAGTTAATGGGCTTGCTTACGTCCAGCCTAAATGTGGTCTTTTCATCACGTTGTGTTCTGCTGTCAAACCTGTTGTGGAGAGGAGGGTTCCACTGTCGGCAAGATTGAGGACAGAATTATCCAAATTAGTTTCCTTGCAGATGAGAGCAGAGATGAGGTTTTTAACACAAGCCCTGCACCTCCCTGGGGAGCCTGGCTCTTTTCTCCCAGGGTGAAGCTGAAGAGGACCTTTCCCAATGAGGATGTGCTGGCAAATCTATGAAGCCAGGTGCCTGAGCAAGCAAAGAAATGCCAAATAAAGTAAAGCTGGTTTGTAGCTGCTCTGTTGCCAGCCAATTAAATCCGGGGGCTGGCAGCTCATACTTGTGACCCATGATGAGGGTCCAGCAGCTGGATCACTGCTTCAGGAAAGACTTGTGTCCGTCAGGAATGTGCTGAGGTGTTACAAAGATGGTGTCTACCATGTGCTCCCTTTGGCAGGGCTGGAGATGCTGTCTCAAGGTTGGGATGCTGCAATCCAGGGGAGCCCTGTACCAGACCTGTACCCCTGTAGCCAAAGAGCAGCACAGAAAGCCTAAGCTGGGGTGCTCTATAATGTGGGCTGTGATGGCATGGCAGCCTGTTCTTCTCTTGGGGACAAAACTCACTCTAACCATGGCCAACTCTCTCTGCTGTGCTCAATGATATGGATCACTTTCTGTGCAGTGAGTTGACTGTAGGAATCTTTCTGGGTTTTTATACTTACCATCCAGGTAAAGTCACTTGCTACCATATTTTGGATGAAATAACCATGTTCTACCAGGGGGGAGGAAAGGAATGGGACATTATGAAGATGCAGGAACATTTATAATGTGATCAGTTGTTTTTATGTAGAAGACACACCAGGAAGACCTCAATAATCAGTGAGCAGAGCTATACTTGGAGTGAATTGTAACTGGCAGAGTACGTGTGATGTTACCCTCACCCAAGGGCATGTTGGCATGGCCTGTGCTGGAGGAAACCTGAGCAGCTTCCTTTAGCAGTGCAGCCCTCCTTGTATCTCCCATCCTGTCTATACTGAAGGTACAGAGAGGTCCTTTACCTCCCTGGGGCTGGTGTGTCTTGTGTTTCCAGTGAAACAGGTATTGCGCATTAGCTGTTGTCAAGCCAACATAGGTATGCTGCAGTGAAAACAGGTAATTGTGGCTTTTATCTGTAGAAGAGCCTGGTGGATGAAATCCTGTATGGGACTGCTCTGGTCCACGTGCAGGACCTTGCACTTGGCCTTGTTGAACTCCATGGTTTGCACAGTCCCACCTCTCCAGCCTGTCCAGGTCACTCTGCATCCCATCCCTTCCCTCCAGCATGTCGCTGTACCACACAGCTCATTGTCATCAGCAAATGTGCTGAGGCTGCCTCAGTCCCACTGTCTGTATCACCACTAAAGATGCTGAACAGCACCGATCCCGAGCCCTGAGTAATGCCACTCAGAAGGTTTAGTTCCCTGCTTTTGCTGCTTGTGATATTTGGCTAATACGCATAATGCTCTATTCTGCTGTATATATTGGGGCTTTCTTAAGCAACAGACATTGCTCTTTGTGCAAACAGGGTAATTGGGCATTAGTTTTCTAGTGCAAAAGAGGTTCTTGGGACACTCACCAAAATGAACCCCTCCTGACTGCTTTGCTTTTGTTCTGCTTATTTGTGTTTTCTGCTAAGATCCACATAATAGGAATTCTTTCATGGTAAGGTATTAGAAGGTGGAACAGCGCTTGTCCTCATGGGGCTGTGTAAATATTCAGCTTGTGGTAGATTGCATTAAGTGTCTTATAATCCATCCCAATTAAAAAGCAGTCTTTATAGCTGTAATACTTTTATTGAGAACTCTAACACATTAGACCTACAGATATATAAAGCAGTTAGTTTTATAAAGCATATAGGGTATTAAAGTAATGGAAGACATTAATGTGACATCAATTTTTAAGGAGAGTTACTTGCTGAAATAAATGAGTACAGCCTAAAAGTTGATGGCATGTTACAGTGCTGAGTAATGAACCCTTCTGCCCCCTAAAATCTCTGCAAATAAATAATGCTTGAGCAAGTCAGTGGTCATTAACTCTTCACCCTCTGAGAGCTACCTGTCACACTGATGTCTCTGCTGATGGGTTTTAGCTTTGTAAAACTCATTCAGAAAGGAATTCTCTTTCTTTGAATGCCTCTAACTTGGGGTGTATTATTCTGATGTGTTTGCTTTCCTCCCATCTTCTGTGTGGATGAAGCTGGATGAAGTTGAGCTGTGATGGGTATTGCCAGCCGCAGAATCCTTGAGGGTGTTACTTTTTCCCCTTACTTCCTTTCCCTTTTCCTGCCTTTGCGTTGCCTGCCAGGGCTCTGGTTCTTGCCCTGCCCAGTGGGGTCTTGGCATACCAAGCCTGATGAACCAAAACACATGTGGATGTTTAATAAACCTTGGAGGAGAAATAAAAGAGCACTTAAACGTTTTACTGGTACAATGGAGCATTCCTTTAAAAACACCAAACTCTCATAATCCTGGCTGGCTCGTGGAGAAGCAGAAACGAAATCCCTGATCTCCTGAGAACGTTATTATAGCAAGAAGTATCACAATTGCTTGCTTGAGTTGTGCTTCATTAGCAGGAGTACTTAGCTGGGCCATTTGTGTTGCTATAGTTATGGGTAATGTTAGAACTTCTACGATCAACCCTATTTCCAGGGTATACAGCTCTTGTCAAAACTCCCTCTGGTCTGAAACTTGGCAATAGACAAAGCATACACTTCTCCTGGCTCTGCAAATCAAACCAGACAGTTTTTACTTCAATGAAAGAGCTTAAGAAGCAAAGCAAACCCTGAACATTAAAAACCTGTTTATTGCTTTCAGATGCCTGTTCACAGTCCTGTGACTTGTAAATGATTTTGCTAGAGTCGCTCTGTGAACTTGCCAAGCTCCTGGACTGTAATGTCAGCAAGGCAGTTCGAGGCCATGTGAAGATAATGTAAAGTGAAATGATTTAGTTAGAAGTAGGAGCTCCTCTTTCCCCATACATACATACATAAAGGAACCTTTATCAGCCAAGTCCTGCCGATACCAGAGACTAAAATGCCAGTAGGTGTTGACATGATTGATAAAATGCCTTCCTTGACCATGTTAATTCACGTGCTGCCCCAGGAATGGATGTTTTTCCTGTGACCTATTTAATGCTGCAACCGTTGCCTTCTCTGCCCTCCACTTGGGCCCCTGTTGTCTTCAACTTTCCTACCAATGCGGCACCCTGTAAAGTTTGCCTTTTCCACAGGATCCATCCAAAATGCCACTTCCAGCTTGAGCCCTCAGAGTTCTGCCTTGTCCAGTTTCCCAGTGTGTGTTACAGGCAGCAACAAGTGAAGTAACTGGGAGAAAAGGTATTGGAAGTGTATAGGGAGGAAAAAACCCTTTTGTTCTTTTCTTGGTCTCAGATGGTCCTTGGTGTCATGCTGCTTAAAAGCTTCCAGTGTCCCAGAAAAGGGCTGATGGCAGACACCCAATGTGCATCTCTTATTGCAGATTAAGTACTATCAGCAGGCAAATAAAGTCTGAGAGATATCAAATGTCCAGCTGGGCAGCCTGATCACCATGATCGCTGCTCCCATTGCCCTCCTTCAAGAACATGGACTCTGCTGATTAAAACATGATGCAATCTCTCCTGTATCTACATCTAGATGGTGTCATGGGAGGTGTTTGGTTGGAAGCCCTGTGCTGTCAGTGCAGCAGCCTCAGGAATTGCCTCAGGCCAAGCTATTCTTGTGTCATGGAGAACAGACATAGCTGGTGCAGGAAGAGGTCTGGAGATGGCTGGTTTTGGCCCTTCACATGAACAGGATAAGAAAGAGAAGGTGCTGGTTGTGGCTACATGGGGTTAATGAAGCCAGCTCCTCAGATATGGGTAAAAGAAAAGCAGGATTATCAGTAACACACCAGCATCTGAGCTGGGGATGTGAGTTACTGGCAGTAAGTGACTGGTAGAAGTTAAAATGCTTGCTTGTTGGAGCAATGATGTCCAAAGTGTTTGGTATGGGTTTTCTTACATGTTATAAGTATTCTGGCACAGTCACTGGCAGGCAGATCTAGTGTGCTTGTTGGCTTGCCCTTTGGTCCCCTAGGATTAACGTTATTTCGGTGTCAGGATTTGTATCAATCACACTGGTGCAATAATTTATAATTTCACAAACTTGGATATGTAATTGGGGCAGAAATTTGAGTGAATTGACTGAAGAAATCACATTATCACAACTTTTGCATTATTTATATTCCTTTTAGAACACTGGCAGAATATAAATGTCAAACAGGGAGATTCATGTTTCCAGCAAAGAGAAATCAAAGATTCATCACAGTACCAATCTCCATTTTGAATGCTGCATTATAGCTACCCCACTTCAGAAAAAGACAAAGAAACAGAAAAGGTCCAGCAATGGCAATGATTAGAGGCTTGGGAAGAGGGGCTTCTGTGTGAGAAGAGATGAAGATACCGGAGTTAATTAACACACAAGGCCATTTTACCAGCCCTCTTCCCCTGTGCCATATTACAGGTACTGGGGCAAGGTTCCACAGCATTTAAGACAATCAGATTTAAAACAGATAAAAGGAAATACTTTCTTAAGGGCTGTAATTAATGCAAGGAAATGATTGCCATGGGACGCTGAGGACAGGATCCTTTTAGCTGTGCTCAAAATGAAGTGCTGCCTGCATATTTTGTGCTGTGCAAACCAGGCACATTTATAGTAAGTGGAATAACATTTTCAAGTTGGGCTTCTACTAAATACTAGCTCTTATGTTTCAGGGTACAAATGGGTTACTGCTTGGAGCTGGGAATGTTAGGGTTTTTTCCTTTGCTACAACACTGAACCATTAGCCTTTCCCTGAGGAAAGATATTGGTTTAGATAGGAAGCATGAAGAAGAGTAATTTGCCAAATATCACAAATGCTGCCTGCGTTGAGTGAGCCAAATGGCTCTAAATGGAAACTGGAAAGTATTCAAGAGGGCTGGGAGATACGTGCACTATCATTAGGTTAGCAGTTGAAGAAGACTTGGATGAAGTTGTTAGAAACAGCATCCTGTTCGTTGTGCAAGGAGCTGTGGGGGTTCAAACCCAGAGGGAATTCAAAGAGCAGAATGAAATGGAAACCTTTCAGCTGGGAGAACTGGACTGTTTATAAGTGGGTCTGGGTAGAAATTGTGGGGGGTTCAGGGCTGAGAAAGCTCTTTAGGGGTCTTTTGACTTCAGTACAGAAGTTCTACCCCATTTGGAGCCCCTGCAGCTCCTTGGTACACAGCAGGGTTTTCCTGTTTGGTGGCCAAGGCTTTCACTACTGTTTAGTAGGCTTGAGGTGCCTTAGTCCAATGCTGTGCCATTCTTCTGGGGTGTCAGTACTGCAAAGCCATAGTGTTGTACATTCTAGGTAGCTTATGTCCAACTTGGCTGTCCCTAAGCTACACTGAAGTCACTACAGTAAATAAGCTGCAGACCTGTACTTAAGCCTTATAAACTGTGTCCATCAATAGGAAAACCAAAAGCAAAACAGTGAAAGCAGAATTAACCACTGAATAAAGACAATCCTAGGCCAGGGGGAAAAAGAGTAAATACTACTGAACTACATGTGGGGAAAGTAGTTTTCTGCAGGGTGATCCATGTATATTTGGTGTCCCTGCCTATGGCAGGGGGGTTGGAACTAGATGATCTTAAGGTCCTTTCCAAGCCTAACTGTTCTATGATTCTATGTAATGCATCTCAAATGCACTAGGTTTTGCTTTCAGGGTTTTATAGCCTGGGGGGTGTGGAGAGGAATGAAGCCTGAGGCAGAAACTAATTATTCTTTTAAACCCCAAAATGAAAACTGTTCTTATAAGAAAAATTACTGTTTGAAGTAATTTAAACTAAGGACCATGATACCTATGTGGAACACCCTGCAGACCCTGAATGTCCATGGTTTTTGCCTCCTCAAGATAACATAAGCAGGCTTGCTGAACATGTTAGCTCTGAAAGGAAAAAGGATCAATGCATTATACTTAATGGAACCTGCATAATTTACCCATGCATGTGAAGACCATGTTCAACATGAGCTGGGTGCAGGCAGGAGGTTCAGCAAAGCATTATGCCAGGCTTGCTGCCTGTAATAATGACTGCTTGCCTGGTATGTCCAGCTGCCCAGCAGCATGGGCTGCCAAACAAATGGGGGAGATGGGTGTTTGATGCTGTTGAGCCGTGCATCATCTTTTAAATAGTGATGTGGCAGCCCATTGGCGGAATTAGCAGGCCTCTAGATCAAATGGGCAAGGACATGGCAGGGGCTGATGAAAGACAGGCAGTTAACATAGCTCTTGACGTCACCTTAAATGCTTCCTCCTCCTCTCTGTACACTGGATCCTGTGTGGCCAGAAAACCTATGAACTCGTCAGTCCTCAGTGGCTTCCTGCTCATCTGCAAGAGGCGCAGCTTGGTCAGCACAGCTTGCACTGCCCGGATGAGTTGTCCTGGGGTGAAACCATCCGACACGTTTGCCAGGCAGCTTATGTTCAGCAAGCTGGTGATCTCTCCCCCATTCTGCAGGATGATGTGTTTCCATAACACTGCTCATCAGGACACAAAAAAAAGAGAGAATGCCAAAGATATGAATGAAGAGAAGCAGGAAAAATACATTCTGAAATTGAAACAGGAAAATAAAGGCTATCAGTCAGGAAAGCCAAGATTCCAATTCTTCTTGTTTGCTGCTCCTTTCATGTACAGATCGGTAGCAAAGTGGTCTTTAGGCACATCTGTTCTTCAACCGTTAGTGATCATTTGTTGGCTACTGGTCGGTACTTTTCAGAAAGTCATTAAGGGCACATATGTGCGTATGTGTAGAAATGGCAAGAACTACTTAAATACGCTTGTGTGTTACACAGAGGAAGAGAACCTGTCCAGAATGTTCCCATTTGGGCGTGTAGAATTAAGTACTTAGATTAACAGGCTGTTTTTATTTCTGGGACCCTGATCACAGGTTCCTCCTGAACTGAGGGCTGCTATGGGGCCTCAATGTCTGCTTTGGAAGCCAAAGGCTTCCAGCTATGCAGGCACGTGTTGCAAAGGCCAGGTGTTAAATTCTGAGGTTTGCTTCTTATTTAAATAGGAAACCTGTTTGTGTCTTTTAGCTGTGAACCTCTGTGCCGTGAAGGTTGTCTTAATGTTTGTGAAGTACCTGAGATTTTGCTTCCAAAAATAAATTAATTGGAATTATAACATCTTTTGGTTTATCCTATATAAAGTAACAGTCTGTCTGGGAGAAACTTGATAGAACTTCCTTGCCATCTCACCATGCTTTCCTTTAGAGCCTTATATGAAACAAACTGGAAAAAAATGTGGTATCATGCATAGAGATTAGAAAGGTTCTTGAGTGAGACAGGCAATTTCTGATCTGAGTGTCATGTGTTTGAATGCTCATATGTAGTATGGAAGTATTGGGTGGAAAATTAATGGTACTTAATGTTGGAGCAGTCATGTAATGGAGAAAACCGGCCTCACTCTCCCATCGATTGCAATGTTGCTATCATGGACTTGTGCCCATAACTATTGACAACTTCAGGCTACATTTTTCGCTCAAGCAAATTGTGATCTTCCACTTGAATTATATCTGTGCTCAATAGTTATTGG
>JBCJKH010002003.1:0-10416 GCA_039877255.1 Loriculus beryllinus
CGGGGACACACGTTAGGAGGAGCTATCCCCCGTGTCTCCCGGCGCTGCAATAAAGAATACCTGCTTGTCAGCTTGAAAACTTTGTTGGCAAGTTTGTTCCTGGAGTTTTCTCCGAATCAAGGCACAGGTGGTTTTCTGTCCAAACATAGGCTGTTCCACAGTCATCCATGTCCCTTTTGCTCTTTTTTTTCCAGGTACGCTGCATCTTGTCAGAGATGAAGGAGGGAGCAACATGCAGCGCTACTGACAGGGATGAACCCAGCTGGGTCAGTGACACTGTAAGCTGGTCCTGCTTTGTCGTCTCTCCTTTCTGAGGATCCCTTTTGCCACCTATTAACCATCATTTCACCAGGTTACCAGCACCCCAGACCCCAGTGAAAATAGCTACATTGCACCTATGGCAAGTTACCGATATATCTGCATTTTAGCTCTAAAGATGGATTCTATTTTGCCCCTGCTTAGAGGTCTCCATTTCAATGGGCTTGAGCTCACATATGGAACTTGGCTCCCTTCACTCCCCTGAAGCCAGCAGTGTTCAACAAGTGCTAGTTCAATCTCAAGCTTGCCACAATTGCTGCAAACAGCGTTTGCCTCTGTACTCAAAGCAGCTGGTGCTGAAGAGTGTAGTGTATTTAGTGGGTCATTAAGCTGTGCTCATCTTTCAGTTTAATGATGTTATTCAGTTATATAACATAAGGTCTGCCAGCCATATCATAACACTGCTACCAGCAGGTTGCTCAAACACACTGGGTTTATCAGCTGGAAGGCAACAGCCGAACAAGCACCCCCTGGCCATCTTCACCAGGGTCAGCTCATGGCTAGTGGCATTTTGGTGAAACCTTCAGCCTCAGGATTTGAGTCTTCAGTCTCAGTGGCACTCAAAAACCAGCACTATAGTAATTCTTCCTTTCTAAAGGCAGAGTTAATCATTACCTTCCTGAGTGACAGCTGCTTTTCTGTACTCCTGACAGCTTTCACTTACCATGGCAGAAAGCCATGATGACATTCAAGACAGATGACCTTGCTCCCAGGAGAAGTCAGGCCAAAAGCTTCAAAACATCTTGTCCTTAGATTTAAATGTCATGGGGGAAGTTACTTATATCTATAAAGCCATTTATCACTATAGCACTGATTAATCACTTCTCCTGATTTAAGGGCACAAACACATCAAATACTGGCATCAGCTACTACCAACTGTTAAACTTCTACTTTCAATCAGTGCCATTTGCACTCAGTACAAATGAAGTGCTGCCTTCAGTTTGCAGGAGTTGAGGGTGTTCATCAGGTCAGTGGCTCAGGGCACAGATGTCCCTGTCAGACTCATCCTACCTTCAGTTTACCCTTGAGATACTCCACTCCCACCAGCAGCAACAGCCAGGGCAGACAGTCCCATTCTATTTCCTGCATGGCAATAGCTGCACCATACAGACATGCAACTGCAAGCTGAGGGTCAGTTTTCTCATGCACTGTGATTTGCATAGAAACTACCCATTACTATAGCTTAAAGAGCTCAGACCACAGCTCACAAGATAACTAGAGCAATGCCATGGAAGCAGTCAACCCAGCTCAATTAACTTGCATTTCTGTACCCATTTTCTCCCCATCTTCTTTCTCCCTTATAGAGCCCTACAAGCTCCTATAGCAGTAACAGCCACATCACCCCAGGCAGTTTGCCACCTGCTTGTCTCTCCACAGCCTCTTAAAAACCCTGGCAGTACCTTGGCCTTTGGCACTGCTGTACAGAGCCACACCGTCAGCATCACCAGATTCACCAAAGCAAGTCCAGATGAATGCAAAAATCCGTGAGGGTGGCAGAAGGTCACCATATGAGGCTTGGCAGGATGCGGGCTGTAGCCTGAGATCTACACAATTGGACTGCTTACCAAAGCACATGCTACATAAACTGAGCTTTTACCCTTCAACAGACTGAGATTTCTGGGGAGCAAATAAGCTTCACAGAGATGCTCATTAAAACCACTATTAACATCAACACAACCCAGAATTTATGGTGTGCAATAGGCATAAGGTAAACTAAGCCAGGATTTGGGACAGACAATAGCCAGAAGGGCAAACAGCCACACTGCTCCTCTGCCTCAAGCAGTAAGGACTGGAATTAAGTCTTCCTTACTAAATATTCCCCTTCTGAGAGAGGCAGCAGCCCAGGTTTGAGGTGACATCTCACACTCCCTCATTGCAAGGGAGAGCCACTTTTGAGGTTTGCACAGAGTTGCTTTGAATTAGTTATCTTTTCTCCAGCAAAACACTTGAAACTTCCCCCACTGCATTTCATCCTTTGCAGCCCCCAAACACAGTTCAGGTTTAAAGAACAAGGTACTGCTCCTCTGTACATGGAGTTAGATAACAAAAGGTACTTCAAGCTCCAGATACTTTTATTCTACTGGTAGTTGTCTGCTATTGATCTAAAAGCAAAGTAAGAGCATGTAAAAGTAAAAAATACATAGTTACCCCTTGGAGAAGTGTTCTGATTGACAAGAGGTTGTCATTGACCTAAACCATCCATTGAAATACATCTTCAATGAGACTTTTCATATTGATTCCCGTCATAACAACACTGAAATCAAGGTAGAATTCTCCGCTGTATCCCTGTGCATATTTGCCATTTGATCTGGATCCAGTTATATTGCTAGCATGGACTAGTAGAGGTAGAGCCAACACAAAACTCACTCTAAAACACTGCACCTTCCTTCACAGCAAAATTAGTATCACTCTGATCCCTGGCACAGAATACCCCAGGAGTCAGGCAGGGGGACAGAGTCAACAGGCAGCTTTTGACAACTGACATTTACAGCATCATTTCAGCCCTTTTAAATTGACAGCTCTTTATGGAGTCAACCAGGAAAAATCAAAGCCTATGACACCAAGTGGCTTTACTCACCCCTTTTCCACAGGAGGGCTTGTAGTGGCAGCAGGCTTTCCTCTATGAAAATCTGGAGCTCCGTACAGGGCTTAAGCAGCCAGCTCACGTAGAATGGCACCTCCAGTAGCAGCAGCACCACAGATGCTTTCCCCCTTCACACACAGTCATCCCCACTGGCACAGGGAAGTTTTGTCCTTTGTATACCCAGCTTTTGAACAACAAAGCCATTTGGGTCCACAGCATTTACAGCCACCCCTTATCCACCCACGAGGGCATGAAGGGGTCAGGATTGCAGCCTTGCACCTCCCTAGCACCAGCCTAAGCAGCACACAGGGCTCTGGTTACCAAGAGGCATCACTCAGAGCCCCACACAGGCAATGTTATGTCCCCAAGTCAATTGGAGCACCCCTAGCCCCACCTCGGAGCAGCAGGATCAGCATCTCACCTCACCCACACACAAAACCTGTTGCTAACAAAGCACCTGCAGTTTAACCTCAGCTCCCAGCTACAGCAGGAAGGGAGAACTAGCCTAACCCAGGTTAAGAGCAGCCCCCTACCCCACTCAAACCAGAGACCCCCACTTACAGGTGCAAGAGCTCCACAGCAGCCCCTTATTCAGTGCAGCAAGGAGGAAGGATGCAGCCCCAAGTGCAGCAGAGAGGGAAGAGAGACACCCTGCAGCTCCTGCCTGATGCAGGGAGGAGGCAGAGGAGGAAGGAGGGACTGGGCAGGACAGCCCAAAGCCCAGCTCCCAAGCCCTGGGGCAACAAGGCTGTCACCTGCAGCCACCAGCATCATGCACTGGAGGGAGACAACTGATTGCACATCTGGGTTGAGTTTCTCAAATGTGTTCCTCTGCAAACCCTCCTACTTCTGCTTTTTAAGGCACCCCTTGGCCTTAGAAAACTTGTTCCCAGGCTCAGGGACTAACTTAGCAGCTCCCTGACATCCCTTCAGCCATTAGAGCTGGGGTACAACCCTTTAGAATCATCCCCAACATACTAAGCTCTCCCCAGCACAGCATGCAGCTCTCAGGCTGTCACCCTGCATGCTGAGTTACAGCACTTAGAGAAGACAACGGGAGCTTTTTAGTCAGCAGCAAGAGCCAGGAGGAGAAAGAACAGTTTGTATGGACCAAGTTAAACTAGGCGGCCTTTGTATATGGGATGACAGGTTTTGCCTTTCCTGTTTCTGCCTCCCTCCCCAAAATCCAGACCCATAGCAGAGCTGGTAATAATCATCCCACCATTATCACAGCAAGCCTTCTCCATCCTCATACAGATCAAGGATAGAGGAATCTCATGAATGACAGAGAGTGCTCCAGACCTTACTTAAGTCTCCACATCCACGGCTCTGACTTGAACTGGAAAAAGTGTCCTTACTTTTAGCAGGTCTCTTATAGTTCCCCTCCATAAGAACATGTCACCAGAAGAGCCCCTCTAATCTGAACTAGGCTTAAAAAGATAAACAGCAGCTTGCCAGAGATCAGGATAACAAGAAACTCAACCATTATGCTGTGAGCAGACTGAGCATTTCTACGTGTAATCAATAGGACAAAAGCTAACAAGCACACTTTAAAAAGAACATGTTCCAGCCTTCTTGTATCAATCAACAGAAGCAAAATCCCCATGAAGTCACATACTGGTACCCGCTCAGGCAATGCAGGCAAATGACAACAAAACCAGAAGACAAATAAACCTAAACCTAAGGACAGCAGGAAACCAGAGATCACCCCTGCAGTACCTAAACAGGAGTCAAAGGCAGTCCAATAACACTACTGCATTAAAGATAAAAAGTAGATAAAGCCATAAAATATAAAAACTAATAGAAAATGAAAGATCCACAACACATCTCCTAGAGAAAGAAAAAGCAGCCCCTGACCTGAGCTTAAGTACAGAGTTGTGGCCAATGGGGAAGGGTGTGTGGCTGGGGAGGGTCCAGGTGAAGCCATCAGGGTGATGGGGACCTGCTGGGCATCCTGAAAACCTTGCTCAGCTACAGCTGGAACTGAGCAGCTCTGACATCTCCAGGTGTCCTGATCTTCAGGTCAGGCTCCCCAGCCAGGCCCTCAGCACCTTGGAGTGAGGGGGGGAGCAGGAACAGCACCTCAAAATGTCTTCTCAGCAGTGACACAGGAAGGGCAAGCAATGAGACGTGGCTATGGGGTGCCAAAAGTCACCCTACACACTGTGGTCACTGGGATCTGTAGCATCAAATCTGACTGGGGAGTCTACTCTTTTGTTTTCTCATTAGAACAGGCAGATGATGGGCACAGACTATGAGCTGGATGCCTACTGCCCTTCACATCAATCCACAGCAGCTGAAATCGGAAAAACCCATTTAAAATAATACCTGTGGGAGCAAGGGAGAATCATCTCTGGCTTTCCCAGATCCCAGACCCATCCCAAGCACATCAAGGGCAGTACCAGGCTGTCACCATTTGTGGCCAGCAGCATGGCATGGCTGAAAGAAGCCAGGAGGTCTCTGTGGATTCTGTACAGGGACAGAAGCATCAATCTCAATCTTGGATCAGGCCAAGTTTGTGTCCTGCGTGAGTTGTTTGCGGGTGTAATGGGGTAAATAGCTCACAAAATGTTGATGCATTGCAGGGCTATCTTGTGCTCTGATTTCTTCTAATTTGACAGCCTTTTAGTGGTGAGAAAAGTTGCTGTGTAGGAGGTGAATTATGCTTGCAGGTATAGACTTGCTTTTGTTCTTGCAGCGCCTGTGACATTGCTGTTGTGTGGAGCGTCATTGTAGATGCTTGTGATCCCTCAGAGGAAAACAACCCCTTCTGCTTTGTGTTCTGGAGCAATCCTTCCCAAAATACATCCATCTCAGGGTGAGTGATTCTGGGCTCTGTGTATGCTTGATTGCTCTCTGCACTGCTCCAGCACAATGTCATGGGCACGTGTGCCTTCATGACACATGAGTGAGGACTGGCTGAGAGGGTAATGGCAGCCTGGGCAGGTCAGAGAGTAAAACTGGTATCAAACTTCATCCTGAGCACAAGGCCAGGATTTATGTCACAGCAGGGATTTCTGGCTCTACAATCTGGAAGCTCATCCACCAGCAACACCAGGGAAGAAGGAAGCTCAGGGTTTATTCCCCCAGGGAACTTTGGAGCACTAGAAAAGCGCAAGAGCACTGGAGCACTAGAAAGCCCTCACCTGGAATAGTCTGTGTCAGTCACAGCCCACTCATTCAGGAAAAGTCAATTTAAAATGAATTCACAAAGATGTTGCTGAGCGACTGGAGGAATGTGCCCTTTGGAGGAGAGGAACTGCAAACAGCTCCCCGATGGGTAGCCCACACGGCACGTGCTGAGGCAGGATCTCATTCTGGGACCTCATTTGTCACTGTTCTGGGATCTCAGAGGTAAATACCAGGACACAGAACCAACATGTTTAGCTCCAGGAAAGTACTGAAAAGGCATGCAGTGGGTACAAGGTGGCACTTTGTGCTCTCCTTTGTCCTGTGTGGCTCATCTGCCCATTCTCTATCTTGTATCAGATGAGAATTTGACAGAAAATGGGTTTTGGCCATGGTAATTTTCTGCAGCCAGTGACAAAGCTGTAACTGGAGTTGGAGTCAGGCAGGTCACTCAGGGTTGGGAGGAAAATGGGCCTGGGATGACTTTGCTGGTGTCTGTGGGGCAAGGACCATTCTCGGGGCAGAGACACGAGGGCAGCATTACTTCTGGAACCCGCACACAGGAGCTCAGACGGGCTCAGCAGCACAGGTTGGGATGTAAGATGCAGTGTGAGTGCAGAATGGCAGAGGAGTTAAATCTGAGACACCCAGGACCTTTGGCATTTCAGTTCAGCACACCTGAATGTGGTGTTGACACCACGGTGCAGTCATAGGGCTGTAGGGAGGCTGAAGCAGAGGTGCAAGGTGAGTTCTGGACACCTCTAAGCTCATCTCTAAAGATCCTGCCTTACAACAGCAGCCAGGATCCAGGCTGGGCAGTGCCCAAATCCCACTCCAGACACATTTCCAGCAGCAACAGCTCCTGTGGCTCTGAAGGGTTCACGGTGAGGTTGATTGAGGTGAGGGTTAGTTTCCAGCAACAGCTTCTGGAAATCCATCTGGAGAGGGTTTGGGGTGTGTGTTCATTCCTGCCTTGACGTCTCACTCTGTTTCTCAAGATGCTCTACTGACTGATCGTGTCTAGGAAGGAAATGACCACGTACAACGTTGCTGAGGCAATGAAGAAGTGATGGTTTTGTCAAACCGGGGTTTAGAATTCCATGGAACAAGGAATTCCTTCAAGCTCCCAGAGCTCGAGAAGTAGAAGACTGATCAGTGAACCTTCTGGATAAGAGGAAAGGTAGCAACTAGGAAGGAGGAAGGCAGGTGTGATTTTGACAAGACCAGCAAGCCAGAAGACAGCTGTGTTCCTACAGGAACTAGGTTCATGCTAATACTAAAACCACCCCTCAGACACAAGACCTTTGCCCACAGAGACCCTTACTCATGGGACATGTCATTCCCCCCGCGGGAACACGCTCTCCCCTATTCCATACAACCGGACCTCCCAGTGCTCTGGACAGCCTGGAATGCTGTGACTGATGTTCCCGCAGCACCCCCCTATGCTCCCCTTCCTCCGCTAGAGCGCGGCACCGCACCGCTCCCGCACCCTCCCCGCCGGCAGCCGATCAGGATCGGCTCCGTGCCGAGCTCCACCGAGGCTACAACAGCCCCCGGGGCGCGGTACCGCTCGCAGCCGCCAGGGGGCACGGCGGCCCGAGGGGGGCCCTGGCGGAAAGGGGGGTCCCGCCGTGCCCGCGGCTTGTGGGGGGGGGGGTCCGGGCCCGGTGGGTCTGAGGGGCGAGGGCCGGGGAGGGTGGCGGAGCAGCCCCCATGGCGCTGAGGTAAGGGGTGGCGGACCCCCGGGGCTGAGAGAGGGCACCTCTGCCCCAAGGCGGGCCGGCGCTGGAGCCCGTTGACACGGTCTGTGCTCGGTGGGGTCCCTGAGCTGCACATGGGGACACGACGCCCGTCCCTGTCCCGCACGGTGTGCTTGGGGTCGGTACCGTGCCCTCGAGGGAGGGAGCGTTCTGGTCCCCTGTGGTGCAGTTAATGCTTTCTTGGTGCAGGTGTTGTGATTTAAATCCACCGAGCGCTGCTGGATCTGCCACATCCCGCAATGAGACACGTTCTCCGGGCTGCATCCGCAGCGTTTCCAGCCCGACAAGCCAGGACGGCTTGGGCTGTGCAGGATGGACATTCCCGCACACCTGGGTATGACACTGGAACACACAGCCTGGATGAGTGAACACACAGCCTGGATGAGTGCGGGGTCTCCAAGAGAAGGAGCAGAGACCGGAGGAGTTGGTGCCCTAATGCCGGTGAGTACCCAAAGGCTCCACCTGCCTGCTGCTGCTGGGTTTGTCCGCTGCTGCTTCTGGTTCCTCGCTCTGGCTGCGGGCTCCCTCCTGTTGGTGCTGGCCCTGGTTTCTGCTCCCCAGCTCTTGAGCAACTGCCATGGGGACAGACCCGTCCAGGCTGGCGCTGGCTCTGCTGGAGCCGAGGAGAGCTTGGAGCGGAGACTGGGAGAGGCTGATGGGGGAAACTGGTTCCCACTGGCGGCGAGGGCACCCTGATGAGGGTGCACAGGGAGGGGGGAGCCGGCGCTGCCGGGGTCGGTCTGTGCCGCTGGTGCTGCACGGGCCCGGAGGGGTTTCAGCCACATCCTGGCTCTCACCCTCCCTTCTGGGACGAAACGGGATATTCCTGGGGTCCTGGTCCCACTTCTCCCTCCCCGGCTGTCTCAGGGGTGCGGGGCCAGGTTGTGAGGCCGGGCAGAGCAGCCAGGGTTGCCCTTGAAGCAGCTCTGGGCTCTTAGTGCAATGCTGTGCTGCCAGGATCTGACCGTGCCGTGTCTGTGCCTGCACAGGGATGGACATAGCAATGGTCAGAGGAGCCCCAGAAGCAGCCGGGCTGTTTGTGCTGAGGCTGGTGCTGCCGCCTGCCCTGCCTGTGCCCACCCGTGACAGTGTGAGGAGTGCATGGCTCCAGTGTGGACACAGACGTAGGTTTGGGGTTTGGGCCCCATCTTGCTTTTGGGTTGGGTTTGGTTGTTTTGGGGTTGTTTTTTTTGGTTTTTTTTTTTTTTCTTTTGCTTGTTTTGATGTTGCACATTTGATTTGGGTTGGTTGGTGTTGGTCCCAATTTCTTTCAGGCTCAGCTCCTGTTCATTTGCAGCTCCTGCTGGTTTCTGCCCTGGTTTCTGCTCCAGCTCACAGAGAGCTCTGACCAGTTCCAGCTCCCAGTTGCTGACTGTGTCATAGGGCTGGACAGGGGAGCCGCAGCCACAGTGTGTAGGGTGTGAAGCCCCAAGAAGCAGCTGGGCTGCTGGCCTGGGGGTTGTTTTGAGATTGGGCTTGTTTTGAGTTTGCTTGTTTGATTTTAGGTTTTGATTTGGTCATTTTGTGTGTTGGTTCGGGTCCCCGTTTCTTTCAGCCACAGCTCCTGAGCATTCCCAGTTCAGTTTTGGCTCCAGCTCCTTGGTGTCTGCTATGGGTTCAGGTCCAGCTTACAGATGGCTTCAGCTCATCTGCAGCTTCTGGTCAGTGGTTTCTGTCCCCATAACAGTTCCATTTCTTCACAGCTCCAGGTCTGTTTCTGCCCCCCTGTATGGCTTCAGTACCATTGTGTCTGCAGCTCATGTCCATCTCCAGCCCATCTTCACCTCTTTCTCCTTGGTGCCCTTACCAGCTCCGGCTCCAGCCAGTTACAGCCTGTGCTTATTGAACTAAGCCTGGTTTGTGGCCAGGTTGTAAATCAATCACTGTCATGATGTGGAGATGAGTATGACCTGTTGTAATTGCTCACTGTCCAGACCTGGGCTAACAAGTGCTCAGGACTCATGTAAAATGACTGGTTGCACATGCAATGTATATCATGTACGGTGGTGGTTGTACATGCAATGAGGTAAAGAAAGCAGTGCAGCCCAAACCCAGTGTGAGAAGCACCTTTTGCCCCATAGACTCAGATGTTGAGTTCGGGTTAGCGCGTGTCAGGGTCCTGACAGTCAGGGACCTACGTGACTGGATCCCCATTCTTCCAGAGGGGCTTCATGCACCAGCCCATCACTCCCAAGCGCACCCAGCCCGGCCCCGGCTTTGACCCCAGAATCACCCGACTGAGGCTCGTTTCTGAGCCCAAAGGCGCAAGACTCAGACTCGGACTCAGACTCGGGCTCTGGCTCAGCCCCGGGGCCGGGGCTCCGTTCTGCAGCCGGGAAATGTCCGGCTGGGTCCATCCTGCAGGAGCCTCGGCTCTGCGTCCTGAGCACCCAAACACCCTCCTGAAAGCCCAGCACCCTCCTGAAGGTGCCGGGGAGCGAAGCCGACGGCAACAGCGGCCTCCGGCGCTCAAGCATCGACCCCGCTCCCTGCGCTCCGCCCCGTTCCGCGCATCTTCCTCCGGCTGCGGGCGGGGCGGACGCGAGTCCCGGGGCTCCGTTCTGCAGCCGGGAAATGTCCGGCTGGGTCCATCCTGCAGGAGCCTCGGCTCTGCGTCCTGAGCAC
>JBCJKH010002005.1:0-23024 GCA_039877255.1 Loriculus beryllinus
CTGGGCACCCTGTGCCAGCGCCTCAGCACCCTCACAGGGAAGAGCTTCTGCCCAAGAGCTCAGCTCAGTCTCCCCTCGGGCAGGTAAAGCCATTCCCCCGTCCTGTCCCTACAAGCCCTTACAAAAAGCCCCTCTCCAGGTTTCTGTGCAGAACTTTCTCTCTTTTACAGAAAGCATTCGGAAAAAAGCAAACGCTGACTCTGCCTCTCCACGGAAGTGTGTAGCAATGTAGCACCAGGAGGGCACCAGCAACTCCAACAACTTGTCCTCAAGCTAGCAGAGAAACACTTGCCATGCTGCTGATCAGGAGGCAGCTGCAACTTAAGGGCTTCTTGTCATCAACAGTTGGCACCAGTGTTGCTTCCCTCTCCAGAATAGAGAAGGCATCAGCAAAGCCAGTGGTCTGAAGTGCCTCTTTACAGAGGAAGGAGAGTTTTATCAGCTGCTGTGTATAGCCTGGGTGCTGTAGCAGGAGTTCAGCGAGCCAGCCTCGCTTCTAATACTGTGAGCATCAGGAACTGCTGTTTTACTGTAACTGGTTTACATCTCATTTTTGTATATAAATTTTAATTGTCTGTTTGTAAGTTATTGAGGGCAAAGCCCTTGCTTTCAGGAGTGTTCTTTACTTACCTTGTTTTGAGAAGTGTCTGTCCCTTATGTCCTAGTATGTTCAGAATGTCCTTGTTAGGGCAGGAATTTAGAAGAGTCAAGGCTCCCACTTGGTCCTTCTGGAACCATAAGGGCTGTGATCTTTAAACAGAAAATTTCAGAGATCACTAACATACACTGTTTATAGATGTACATTAACCTATACGTATTGTTCATGAATCAACCAGGTAACTTCCTTAATCCATAGGTTACGCTTTTCAAGCTGTAAGATAAGAATGATCATGGGTTATGTACACAGCCTCTGACAAGGACATAGTTTTCTAAATAAATAAATACAAAGTATTATGTGATAAGTAAGTATTTTTTACAGTGTTTCAAGGGTAAAAT
Source organism: Loriculus beryllinus (assembly GCA_039877255.1). Lineage (NCBI taxonomy): Eukaryota > Metazoa > Chordata > Aves > Psittaciformes > Psittacidae > Loriculus > Loriculus beryllinus. Next base: position 997 of record JBCJKH010002005.1, read on the forward strand.
AATGTCTGCATTTCAATAAATCCAAGTTTTACCCTTATATTTGCAAGTTACATCCTAGTTATTATTATAACAACACTGCATAATTCTTCCTTAGACCTAAACCAGCACAACCTTATCATTAAAACTTGAGGTGGACTCAAGATTTAATGTGCTGGTGTTCTTCATCCCTAGAGGTGGCTGCAGAGGCAAACCAGGACCAGGATAAGTTACAGAGCTGTTCTCTTGTAATCACAACAAGAGACCCTTACTGAAAGTGAAATTTTATTGAAAACCATCTTTTAAACAACAAGAAAGTTAAAAATTCAAGTGCTTTATTTCCAATAGAAACAAACTAACTTACAACACAACATACAAGGCAAATAAGTGATGGTAACCTTGACACTTAACCCAAATATTCAACAAAAATATATGGTGGCTTCTAAGTACACAATCTGCATGTGGCAATATATACAGCTGAGTGAAGAGTATAAAAAGAAATCCTGTTCTGCTGAAGAACATGATAGTGAGGACTTTGGTAGCAAAAAGTGTCTTTTGTTTTTAAAACTGTAGTCTTCAAAGATGTTTCCTTGAATTCAAAGACTAAAAGTTAAACAGCTCTATCCCATTGTACTGCTGGAGGTTATTGTCCACAGGCAGATCACTGACTGATCCTGCTGGAGTCACACAGTGATAATCGGCTAACGCAAGGGAAAGGGCAGAGTGGGAACAGTTGCTCATACACAGGAAGACCATGGAACCATTTCCTCATTTTTCACCAGTGCTCCAGCACCTACTGCTCTTGTTCATTGCTGGATTGAAGGCTGATCTTCTGGACTTCCAGCTCTTCTGCACTGACCATGGAGGGATCAATGGCTGCATATCGGGTACCATGGAACTGCAGTAAATGGATCTGTTGAACACAAAATAATGATGAAACAAGTGTAGAAGCACAAGGTTTTGGTAAAAAAAAAAAAACCAACAAAAAAAAAAAAGAAACATTTCTCCTGAGTAATTATTGTGAGGATGAAATTACGGCTTTTGAGTATAAGAGAACAGAGAAAATGGGCAAGAGGTGAACCCCCAAAGTCAGTCCCCCCACGAATGTGACTATTTCCATCCCTGCATTCTGTATCAGCAATCTGGGAGCCAAGGGAGAAAAACCAGGACGGAAAAGACATTTCCTATGCTGTGCCAGCAGCAGATTCAGTTTGAATGCACTCACTTGAATATACAGGTTGACCTCAGCACTCCTGCAGAGATAGGGGAAGTTGCCTCCTGTTTTGAGATGAGCTCTCCTGGCATTAGGATAAAGTTTATACATTTCTTCTTTTGCTTCAGTTGAAAGCGCGCTTTGGTCAAACACCTGCGTAACAAATCACAGCGGTTAGGTCTGAATCCCAGATTTAGACTATCAAGTCAGACTGGAGATATGCTGCTCCTAGAAGCAATTCTCAGCTTCTCTCTGGAACAGTGTTAATGAAACAGAAAACAAAGGGAACACATCAGAAAGCAAATGCTGTGATACAAGAACATACGGTTGTGTCATGGCACAGAACAGTTCATAATTTGACACAGAAGAGTGCTGGTATTGCCCAGTCAGTAAAAGACTTGACTAAATATGAAGTTATGTGCTGCCAATACTTACTAAGTTGCTAAGAGAATATCAAGACCCCACCTAGAGGGGAGGAAACAATGTTTAAGAAAAACACATAAAAGGATGACACTGAGATCAACTTACGTCCATGATGGTAACAGGGATGTCCCGAATTTTATGAGGTTCTACATAGGAGTTCTGGCAGTTGAGGGTAAGTCTTGAGGCGAGCTCGCTCTGGCCCAGGCTCTCCAGCTTGCAGTTTAAAGAAACAGTGATTAACACCGTATTTCACTGCAGGAAGTTAATGCAGTACTAGCAGCAGAGCCAAAGAGAAGTTAGTTTTACAGGGAAACAGTTAATATCAGAGTTCCAACTTAGTATTACTCTGCATGAGACATGCTTGAAGTATGTTCCAGTAGTTGCTCCTGCCTCCAGAGCATGGGCTGTAGACATACCCCAACACCTTCTCCTCTCCCACCTCAGTTTAACTTCCTCTCTTTTGATCTCCATAAACAGAACCGTAAAGGCATCAGGTAAAGTGCTGGGGCTGTGACAGTCATCACCTGCCCAAAATCCATCCCTTCCTCCTCCCTCCTGGGTAAGTAAATGAAAGAAGCAGCAGAAATATCCACAACCTCCTGCTAAGCAAATCTTCCACCAAGATGGACATCACAGCATGAGAGTACACAGGTACCTACCCTGTCCACCATGAAATCAATCCCATCGGCCATCTCAGGATCCAGAGGACCAGATGCAAAATTCCCAAGGACAATTTTTTTCAGCATAAAAGCAGGCATCAGCCAAAAGCTGAAACAGAAACAAGATGTAACAGTCTTCAAGCACTAAGGACCCCAACGGTGACATGCTTTGTTGTCATTCCTCCCTTTCCTGGCACAGACTTTGTGCTTTAACTTCAAATGAAACCCTGAAGAAGCTTCAAGAGCACAGAGAGGGAAAAACCGGCAGTGAGGTGCTTGAACTACACTGGGAAGCTGTTGGTCTTCCATTGCAAAAGTGTATTTTAAACATGGTGAATAACACTTTCCCCACTCTAAGCTAGAAAACAGGTAGCTGTTAAATCTGACCACACATCCACAGAGGATCACAGAATGACTCGTCTGTCAGATTCCACATTCCCAATTGTGAACATTTCCATTCTCCTTATGCTTTGGCTTCAAAACTCACAAGCATCTCACACCCCACACCTCCCTCACCAGGCTGCAGACAGGTTAGACACATGTCCAACCAGAGCAGCAGGACACTTCACCACAGACAGGTTAATGCCATGAATCTGACTGCTTGTCTCAGCCTTGCTTACCTGTTTGCTGTCCAAGTCTGATTGAAGATAGAAGTGTCGCTAAAGGAATTACACAGGATCAGAGACTGAACTCTGGGAGATTTGTGTGTGTATTCAGCAAACTTTTGAGCCAAAAAGCCTCCCAGAGATGCTCCAAAAAGGTGAACCTGGTCCAAGGAAAAGAACCAAAATCAAACAGATCACTTGTGAAATACATGACCTCTAAGCACAAGGTTTCATTGCAAAAATAAGCCACTGTAGTTTTACCCAGTCCTCATGACCCATTTTGTTAAAGAATCCCTCTTCTATTCAACTTCTGGGTCTATGCATGATATAAATGTGACCAAGATTGAAAGATGGAAATGTTTCCTGACCACAGGCCCAATGTCTGTGTGCTCAACAAGCTTAAAGAAAAAAGAAAACAAACATTTCACTTTGGCTTCAATAGCTATTCACCAGTCCAAGACACTTTGTTGTGGTATCCTGCACCACATAAGCTTGGAAGGGTAACTTCCACAGGATCACACGGAAACCTAAAGTTACCCAATTCAACTTAACAGGCCTACAACAGCAGCTGAATTTAGGCCAAGTACAACGATTTTCAAGGGTACTCACCTTCAAAAATAAACTAGTTCCAAATGTAAAATTCCAGCACAGCCTCTTTATTTCTAGGCTACCTTTTTGTGTCATGTGTTATATGCCTGCTCTTAACTGAGACTCTCAAACATTAGGTTTTTATTGCAACTCCACATCAATTTCCACACCCCTGAGCACTCACTTTATCTAGCTGAAGGTGGTCCAGAAGTTTTCTGAACCCATCACAGAACTCCAGGTGATCCCAATACACCGGATACTGCAACTGAAGTAACACACGGTTAGAAAGAGCCATCTCTGATCAGCACCTGCCAGCTGTCTCCTCAGAAGCCACACCAAATCTCACATTAAGGGTTTCATGATAGCAACCTGCCTTGCCTGTAGCATGAGGCTCAAGCTCTTCAGCAAGGTCCCTCCAGCCCAAGGGTGTGAAAATCTTCCCTTAGCTTGCACTACAATACATGACAAGGTACCACAGAGCAATTTGCTGGGGAAAGTGCAGCACTGCTTTATTCTGTAATCAGTGAGGAGAGGGTGGAATGATTCTTCAACGATTTTGTGGCATGTGAAGCTGGCAGGCACAGGAACTGTGAACTGCTGTTAGAGTGCTCCTGAAGCTGTTTAGCAGAAATACTGTTGTTCAAATCAATCATTTCAGTCCAGCTCAGGAGCTGACAAGCCACAAAAGAGCTGTTGGGATTTTAAGGAGTGACTTAGCAAGCTGGCCAAGAACCACCATCCCTAAGGAAAACATGGAAACCCTGAACTAACCCAGGTCTTTGCCTTGTGGCTAACAAAGATCCAGCTGGAGGCAAAGACGACTGGTGTCCAGGGCACACAAGGGAAAAACACACTGAAGTTAATAACATGTATGCACAAGGCTTTGGGTAAGTGCTAATGTGGGCATACAGCAGATTTCAGCCTGGATCTGCTGCACACTCTGGAGTGCAACTCAGCATCGTGTTTTTTGTAGATTCCCTTAATCAAAACTAAGTTCACCTTCATTATCCAGCCTCTCAGCACAAGTACATTCACTTTGACACAGCACTGGGAATACTCACAGCGATAACTCTGTAGCCCCATCCTGTCAGTGCCAAAATCTGCTGGAAAAACACATCTGCAGTTCCACTTACAGGAGGGAGGAATATGAGTGGGCAGCGAATGCTCCGAGGCCCCGCATCATACAGCGACCAGACTTTGCTGTCGTCATCGTCTACTATTATCTGGAAAGAGAGAGGCACATGGAGGGGAGAAGAAACACACCAGAGACAGGAGGTTCATCAGCCAGCTTCCAGAATTGCTTCAACAAAATCTGTGCCATCCAGTAAATGTTGTAAGCCTCAAGACCCCTTTGAACAAGACCATCTTTTGCTCTTCCAGCTTTCTTCTCCAAGGCTGTTTACTAACTGGCACAACAAGGTTTGTGCGGATACAGCTGGAGCAGAACCACGGCTGTGCACTGCCAGACCAAATGTGTGTCTTGACATCAGCTGGATAATGAACACGGTGCCTTGGGAAAGGAATGGGAAAGGAGCCACTGTGCCACAGCCCAGGAGAGACCCAGGAGGTCAGTTCAAGGTATGGAGAGCAACAGCCGTGGGCTGGCAGAGCCAGCACTGCCCTGGGGGCAGCTTTTTAAGCAACCATTGATATTTGCATTCACTGGACATTACAGGTCTGGATACACGGGAGCCTACTGAATTAAGCAGTAACACCACACGTTATTGATCTGAAGCTGTTACAGCTGGCTGCCAGACACAGAGATGCACACAGATCCCAAAGCAGCACTGCAAAGCTGACCTGGACAGAGAAATGCTTCCATGATCTGGCAGCACCTTGGGAGCATCTGGAGTGCTCAGGACACATGGCTGGCTGAGGCAGAGTATTCACATGCAGGCTTAACAGGTAGTTCCTCACACAGTGCCCATCTCAGGCACAATTAATACCCTTACAAGTACCAGAATTAGGTAAAAGTTTCCTTTTCCAGCAGTGCTAGTCCCTGACTTGTTTTTACAGGGCCTGTTCCATCAGCAAACTGTTTTGTTTGTTTAGGATGCTCTTTCAACACTCCACAACCCAGCCAAAGTGTGCAACTCAAATCAGACCAACAAGCACAAACCTCTGGGGAAAGCCTGTGTCACACAGTGGGAATTTACCCCCTCTGCATCAAGATTTTACAGCTTTTTGAAGAGTAACACACAAGCACAATTTGCTTTTCCATCCCAGCAGTTAAGCTTCTCAGGGAATCAGAGAACAGCGTATCACAAAGCTGATTTGCTTGACTAACAATCTGCTTGTACTGAAGCCAGTATTTCAGGCTCTGGGAGCATGTGAGACATCACATGATATTGTTTTGTAAAGTCTCCATGGAAAAAAGCAAGATTGCACAGCACAGCTTCCAGACCATTCAAAACTAAACCCTGTACAAAAGCCCTTCCACCCTCAAAACAGCCCTTTGCACACAAGTCCAGAGCTCCAGCTGACAGTCCATCAGTAATGTTGGATCCGGGCACCCACTGGTGGCTACTGCAATGTTTACCTTTAGTAATACTCCTTGGAATCACAAACCCAAAGTTAGCTCATGTTCAGAGAGCTGAGGCTCAGAGGTGTTTCTTTCCTTGAGCCCAGACAATGAATCAGTGGGTTTCACCAACGGTTTGATTTGATTTCTGGCCACATACCATGTGGTTTCACTCCAGATACCAAGCAGTAACTGCTGAACTGGGAACTCACAGCCTACTGGGTTTGACTGATCAACCAGCATCACCTACAGTTTACATGAAGGGTAAAATCTGCTCTGCATCAAAACAAGGGGCAGAACTTCCTTGCTTGAGTTCAGCAGAGCCAGAGTGTCCTTTGCTGAAGGACTTATCTAAGACAGGAGGTATGCAAATAGTGGCTCAAAGGCAAAGCTAAAAACTCAGATTAAAACTGTTATTTTCTGTGCTGCACTTCCTATATCTGAGAAAAGCCGGAAGGGTGATGGAGCTGTGTATTTCCTGCTCCTGTCAGGAGGAACATTTCAGCCTGTTCTCAAACAATCTGCCCCAGTTGATCTGACAGCAGTAACATGTGCTTACCAGCAGTAATGACAGTCATCCCTTCCTCTGCTCTGCCTATATTTCAAGGGGGAATAAATATTCCTAAAGACTGCTTTAGAGATCAATTACATCTTCGAGTTGCGCTTTGTTTCCCCTTCTCTCTCCAAAAAACAGGACTACTTTGATTATTTCTACCTTCTTCATACCCCGCATGCATCACTGTGCCATCATTAGACTGAACCACCCAGGAGGGTAGGGTATTCCCATCTGAAGGTCAGCAGCAGCTTCAGTTTACGCATGTCCCCATTTATGAAACCCCGTCAGCAGCTGAAGGCAGCAGCCTCTGGCAGTGAGCTGTGGTGTCACACAGTCCCCATGGCAGCAGGAGCATGTTCTGCTGTAACCACAACCTCCAGCACCTTTCATTCACCAGACTGCAGCCCAGAAAGCAGTGCCTCAGAACATCCACATGCCTTTCCAATGGAATACTGTCCCCTGGGTTTGCTGAGCCATTGCCTGAAGGGGACAGCATGGCACAAACAGACCCAGGAGATCTGGAACTGGGCAGAAACAGAAAGAATCCAGACAGCCAGAGCCTAGAAAGCATGCACAGTCACAGCAATGCATCTTTCTCATTTACAGAAGACACAAACTGGCATAAATGAATGAGAAACCCTGAACAGAAGATCCTACAGCCCCTCCATAAGGGTAATTTCTTAGAGAAAGCTTCACACCACTCAGTGGAAATAACACTAGGCACATGTAAGCATTGTTCCATAGGTTTGGGACACAGTCCCTTTTGTGTGGCCCAACTGAAACTAACTTGCTATTGAAACAGGTAATGCTGCTCTTGCCTCTGCTGCCAGCACCATCCTCATGTTCCCACAGCCATCCAGATCAGGCAACTGAACCAGCTGGAGGTCAGTTTAGCCCAAAAACAAACTATAGAACACCCCCAAGCTACACAGGTCACTGACTCAATGACTGTACTGCCAGGAGCAGCAGGCTGGCGTGTAAAGGTAAGACTGTCCTTCAGTTTGGCAGGATTCTGGGCTCCTGGTGCACATTAGTCTATAACTGCAGCCTCCACAAACCTTACCTGCAACAGGTATGTGCAAGAGTTAGTCCAGGGTAGGAGCTACATACTAGTGCTGCACTCCGTGCCCTCTGCCACTCAGCACATAGAGAGCAGAAAGTGAGCACTGCTTACCTCAAACACTCTCCTGTGGTTAAGTGAAAGGGACTGAAGAAATCCAAGAGGAGAAGAAAGTGGTTGGAAAGTGTGATTAAGCAGAATACATCTAAAGGACACGCAGCAGAAGAAACCACATGGTATTTTCCACCATGGTTCAGGCACATTTCCACTCCCAGGAACAATGCATAGGAAGAGCAGAGGTGGCTCTGGCAGCATGGCTGTGTGGTGGCTGGGTCAGCTGCCCTGACCTGGTGCTTCATGAGAGGCTGTGTATATCATCCCCAGCACACCCCAATTCCTCAGAATCTCCTCCTTGGGCATAGCTGGAATCAGGATGCTGGGTACTGCTGCTGTGGCTCACAACCGTGAGCCTCTGCTCCGCACCACCACGTGCAGAAGTGACCTCCCAGAAGCACATGAAAGTGTAGAGCGTGCTTTCATGCACTCACAAGACACATGAGACAACACTTCAGGAGATAAACCAGGTCACCAGCACAGCCACAGCTGTTCTGCATTAACTACTCTCACCCACCACAGCAAGAGGAGACATTCCACCACAAGACCATGGCAGCTGTACGCACCTTTTTAAGAGGAACTGTGCTTCTGAACCAGTTGTAGTCGGGAGAGACTTTAATCTCTCCCATGATGTTTAGGAAACACTCAGATTAGGTCAGCCTGAAAGAGAGAGACAAAGTTAGAAATCAATAAATCAATACAACAGCTTTACCAGAGGCAGCACTCAAAAGCTGTGCCACATACATAAAGCATGTGCAGGGTGAGTTTGCTCTGATCAGCTGATTGTACTGCCTCTAACCCACACCAAGTTTACTTATCTTCAGTGTTCATCCCAAACCATGTAATTCTCCCAAGAGGCAGCCACTTGACTGCCTCGATGTACCAACCTGATTGTGATGATGCTTTTGTAACAGCCGTGGAAGACAACTGTGCTGCAGGATATAAGTGGCTTAAAACCCTAAAACATATTTTTGACTTGGCTTTAATTTATGAAGCACTCCAAATTTATGTCTAATAAATACTTATATAGCTCACACAACAGAATCAAGTTATTTCATGAACCCACTGCCTAAGCATTCAGACCACGTTCTTCCATCTCAATGTAACTGACCCAAGGGGGTCCCAGCTGATCTGAGGCTTAACTTACAAGCAAGCCCTGAAGCTTTAATTCTACCCACGCAGAAGCTGGCTCTGGTCAGGAGTTACAAACAAAGATAACTTTGAAGCACACCAATTAATACAGAACAAATGGATTCAGACATGGGTCCACACAGGAATGCCACTAATTCACTTTCTGAAGTCAGAATGTCCTAGCAGACCTAATGAGCGTCTTATAATACTCCATAAATTAGTAATAAACAATTCTAGATTTAACTTCTTTTAAGGCAGTGAGGGGCCATTAGCTTCCATTTATACAAGAGATGGTATCAAACAGTTCCCAAGCCTGCAGACTCAATGGCTTTACCCTGAAAGCCAACTGCCTCAGGAGATTATTTTCATGCACACAGCACTGGGCATAATAAAAAAAAGAAACTTTTGCTCTTGTTACTTAACAGTTGCCAAGTATAAATCAATAGGTTTTGTTTCCAAATTCTTCCTAAAATAAGACCTTGGTATGTTCTGTGAATCACTCCATCTCTCCTCACAGGAAAGCCATTGGTGCACAGGCTCAACCAGCTGATCGGGTTAACAGTTACTTACGATTTCCTCATCCTTCTGCCTTCATTTGCCCTTTGCCAAGCACAGAAAACATGAACTTTAAAGGGAAAGCACTTTCTAAATGTCAAGACAACACATACAGAGCACGTGATACACCTCTCATGTCCCATAAGGGTTTGAGGTACCCTTGTTTTAGTTTTGTGTAGGTTTGTTTTGGTGCTTCTATCAACTGTTTTGCTCTTTGCCAGTCTGGCAGCAGGTAAAATTACAGCAGAGGTAAAAAATACCTATTCCAACAACCTGCAGAGAAGGCACGAACGTGTGTTAAAGACTAAGGGGGACAGCTGGTTATTACAGAAAGGGAAGAGCAGTCCAGACCAATTCCTTTCCATAATTACACCTCAAGTAGCTCTCAAAAAGCTGCTCAGACAAAATTAGGGCAGAAATAAATTATCAGCAAATGCCTTAAAACAACATGTTCTCTTTGAGCATCATATTGCAGCAGGGCCAAGAAACACAAGTCACAGGCAGGGCCACACTCTGCTAGGCACTGCATGGATATAGAGGCACAGGAAAGGGACGCCTTCTGCTAGTGATTCCGTTTGTCATAAAGGGTTGGCAAACTCTTCCAGCTGCAACTGCCTCTCTTTTTCCACCACCTCAGCACAGTTAAGCTAATCCTTGCGGGCTAGCATTTCAATTGGAATCAATTGGAAGCTGCCTATCACTAGACTAGGTAAGGAAAGTGCATGATGCAGATGGACTTCATCCTCTCAGGCTCTGCTCACACCACAGCAAGAGGCCACTTGCAACATAGATTTTGAGGTTCCCATCTCACCTGTTACTGCTCACAGAAGTAAACCATTGGCTGATTCTTGTACAGGTACATCTGTGATCACCACTCTTGAGGACTGCCCCTCTTTTATAGCAAGACTAAACAGGTTTTTTCATTGATTATATAGAACTTTTGCTGAAGTTGATGTTCTGTTACTAATTCTATTTTCCCTTGGCACAGAAACACAGCATTAAGTTTGCAACAAACTAAATATTCACACCAACAACAACTATGAGCTTTTCCAGCCATGGAGAAGCTGAACCATGAACTCAAAACAGGGAATCAGCCACTGAAGGCAACTCAAATCAGAAAGACCCTGATGCTGTTCATGATGAAGCCTCTGAAGACCCAAGCTTCATTTGCAATAGAAACAAGCAACCTGAAGAACTCTAGCTTCTTAAAAACAACTCTTCTAAAGGAAGAATTACTGATGAATGCATTCAGAGCACTTGATAACATTCTCCTTGTGAGTTATCCCCACTGCACTGTGATATGTTCCATTTGTTATTGATTTAGAAAGACTTTGATTGTACCACTAGAGACTAACCCCCTTTCAGGGTGGATTACATGAGCGGGGCACTGGCTCCTCTCCCCGTGCTGTGTTTGTGTGTGCCAGGGCCACTGCATAGCTGCCCTCCCACTGCATTGGCCACCCAGTGCCCACTCCCTTGGGCCAAGAGACCTGAATCAGCAACAGCAGCACTGAGAGCTGGCGGGAGCTGCAGGCAAGCACCAAGAGATGCAGGGAAAACACCAGGGCTATGAGACAACGGGGAAGCAGAGTTACGGATAACTGGGACACGGAAGCAGCACCTTCCCCTCTCCCTCAATGCTGTGACCACTGACCCAGCCCCAGGGTGCCCACCAACCCCACCCTCGTACCAGACACAGCGGGCTCACCCAGCTTTGCAGATAGAAAGGGGGCAAACCCCACTCGGTATCCCCAGCCCAGGCACAGGCTGAGGCTACCCCTCCCCTTTAGAATCCCTCCGAGAACACGAACCTGCAGTGTAGAGCTTTGAGCTCCCTGCACGGCCAAAACCCGAATCCTTCCCCACCCCCCTCCAATCCCGGTCCCCTCAGGGGTCATGACATCCCCCCTCCTCCTCAGCCTGACACCTCCTCAGAGTCCCCCAGCCCCTGGGGCCCAGCCTTCCCCACGACTAATGTTGTACCGGAGCCTGAGAGACCCCCTCCTCAACCTCCTCAGAGCCCGACAGCCCCTCAATGCTCCCCACCTCGAGACCGTCAGCGCCCCCCCAGCCCCTCAGAGCCCCTTCCCCAGCCCCGGTAATAGAGACAGCCCTACCCCACAGCGACACCCCCGACCCCCTCACCGGCTCGGCAGGGCCCGGGGCCGCCGCTCTGCTCCCGCTCCCCGCCGCGCTCAAGCGGGGGCTCACGCCGCCTGTGGCCGCTTCCGGGTGCTGCTCCCTCGCCGGACACGTGACGACAGGGAAGAGCGCAGCCCGGCGCCATCGCTACCGAGGCGGAAGTAAGCGGCTGCGGAGCCATCGCAACCGCGGCAGGATCACGTGCTCCCGCGGCGAGGCGGTGATTGGTCGGTGGGCGGGGAAGGCAGCGGCCGCCATTAGCGCCCGGTAGGCGGGAGCGTGTGAGGGTCCGGTTTGGTCACAGCGTTGTTTTAATGCAGAAATAAAGGTGCGGAGCGCTCTGGGGGTGCTTTATTCTGCTCTGTGCCGCCTCTCTGCTTACTGCAGGCGCCGCTGCCATCCAGCGGGAGAGAGCGTCGTTTTGTTATGTATATGTGAGAACTGCGAGTGATTGCAGTGGACTGGCGTGAGTTCAAGGCGGGGTCTCACGCTTACAGGTGTAATTCAGCTCCCTTGATGCCTTTATGCAGATACCTTAAAAATGACATTTAATCTTCCCGCTGGATGCAGCCGAGTAGCGGTGTGTTGTCTGCTGTCAGCACGACCTGATGGTGGTTGCAGCAGGGCGGCTCCGGTTAATTAAGGAGAGCAGCAGGAGATCCGTTCCGGTCTCTTGAGTCATTCCTGTAAACACCAGGTGGGATCAATTACCTTCGATTAATTGGGACGTGACAATTAGGAGCTGAAAATGAGAAACAGACCTGTAGATACCTGTCAGTTGTAGGTGCGTTCTCTATAAGATACAGCTAAAAGATATGCTTAATTGACTAATAATGGCGATACATAAAGTATATGCAATATATATTTAATAATTATGACACTAATAAATTACAGTGATTACACTATTAAAGAATACGTTTAGTCTCACCTGGTATATATAGACTATACAACATAGGTAGTGGAGTTCCCTGCCTGATCACCCTGTAGCAAGGTGTCATTTCATCAATCTCCTAAAGCTGCTTCATTTTGCCTCAAGTTTTCAGCTGCTTTCTCAGTTTAATCTTGTTACAAAAAGCCTTTTTAAAGATAATTTCTGCGATCTTAGGGAAATACTTCCTTCGTGTTCGATTTAGGAAGAGGATCAAAAGCCGCCCTCGCCTGAGGTAACTGGCGTGTACTGAAGGAGGCGGGGCGCTGCTCCCCGGACTGCATTTCCCATGATGCATCGCGACGGGACGCCCACCCACCCTTCTCTCCCGGACTACATCTCCCATAGTGCCCCGCGCGGCGGGCACGGCCGGTGTCGGCGAGGCTCCCCGCGCGCTGCCCGCCGGGAGCGGTAGTCCGCGCCGTGTGCGCGGTGCCGGCAGGCGGCAGCGCGGTGCCGTCATTAAGGCGGTGCCGCACGGAGGAGGGGGGGGGGTGTTTACGGCGCGGGTGGGGCTCGCAGCACCGCCGCCAGCGAGGCCTAGTCGGCGGCGGGGGGGAGCGGGCCGGGCCCGCGGCCGCACCATGTCCGCCTGCCACAGCTGCGCCGCCGCCGCCCGCCTGCTGGGCTCTACGCTGCCTTCCGCAAGGAGAGGTAACCACCGTCCTCTCCCTGCCGCGGCCTGGCGTTACAGCCGGCGGGGCTGGGGCCTCCGTCCCGGGGCCTCACGGAGGCGGGCGGGAGAGGCCTTCCGCTCCCCTGAGGGGCAGCCCCGTTCCCTTCGGCTGTCAGCGCTCCGGGCCCCTCACACCGCCGCTGCCGGGGGGAGCGGAGCCCGCTGGGCTGATACCGGAGCGGTGTCAGCGGGGAGCGCCGCGTTCCGGAGGCGCTGGTGGGGGACGAGCCCGGCGGGGGAGCTCCGTGCTGCAGCGCGGCGATAAGGGCTTCGGCGGGGCCGCGGAGCCTGCCCCGGCCTGTTGGGTTTCTGTTTCTTTCCTTTCCCTGTTCGTCTCTCGCTGTTGTCAGCCGGGTGGTGCGAGGGGACGGCCGGTGGCGCGTCAGGATGAAGGGCAGCGTTCCACAGTGTGAAGTTCTGGAAAACAGCCCCCCGCTGAAACACCTTTTGGGAAATGTAATGCAGTAATAGAGCTTATTTCGACAGAAGGGATTTTCAGCAGCAGTCGCACGGTGTGTGTTACCCTGCAGTGCCAGTAGTGAGCTTAGCTGACTAAAAGCCTATCTTTTGTAGCCTAAACTTGAAATATTTCTCATAAAGACTTGGGCTCACATAGCAAATAGTAGTTATTTCCAACTCGGTGGAAGGGTGAAACTCAGCAAAACACTTACTGGAAGCTGAAGCAGGAGGAGGCTGTTCCTTTTCTACTATTTTTGTCCTTTTTATGGTGCTCTTGTGGGCAGTGAGGGTTGACGTGCCCTGTACTGCTTGGGGAAAGGCACACCACCCCCAAATTGTGCTGAAAGCCTCTGTTGTTGCCACAAGATTCTAATTGTACCCTCAGCAGTAGCCTGATAAGTCAGAGATGACTTATTGCCTTCAAGAGGCGAGTTGACTCATTGCAGTTGAGTTCACATTTACATGTGTGACATCACCTGCGTGGAAAGGTTTAAACCAGTCAGTTCACTTCCAGCCTGCCTGGCCTCGTGTAAACCCATGGAAATAATAAACTTCAAAGCAAGTAACATTCTGAATTAATTTATTTTTTAAATTTGTGTTTATTTTTTTCTTGCTAGAACTTAAGACTTAAAAGTGATGTGAAAGAACAAAGGAAACTAAAACCGATACAGAGGAATAAGATTATTTATGCATCAGCTTTCCATGAAAGTCCTTAAATATAATCTTATTTTGGTGTTTTTTTTGTTGTAACACATTATGTGTTCTGCCAGGTACTTTGCTGTTGGTGGTTGGTACAAGCTTGAGTGTTCAGAGTGCATGGATCAGTCAGGTTGATGAAGTGTCTTGTGGGACAGAAAGACCTCTGTCACAGTCTTCCTGTCACTTCCTTGGGCCATAGATTCTTCCAAGGTACTTGAAGCTTGGCCCAAAAGTCAGTATTTATTTCCTCAAGTATCAGTTAAAGGTTAATAAGGTGCGAAGGAGCCTTCCATTTCTTAACACACTAATCTGAACACTCTGGATAGGTGCCATTGCTACAACAACATTTAAATGTTCTTTATGTTTCCTGTTTCAGGCAACCACCTTAGGCTGCTGGTGGTGTGTGTGAGCACATACTGCTGTGCTGGTGTCAGCTGTGGCATAGCTGAACGTTTATCAGTGTCTGGATCATTCAGTGGAAGTTGCCAGGTGTTGGGCTGGAATGTTGATTTCTTCTGGAAAATCTGCCTCTGGGCTTATTTATGCCAGAAAGTAACTGATAACTGCTTCATTCTTTAATTGTACGATGAGATTTTGTTAAGAAAATACCACTCAGACCATGTGATAAGCACAGGGATGGGGTTTTTGTGTTTAGCCGTAAGCTGATGTAGCAATAACATGATTTCTTTTTCGCTTTTTTAGCCTGTCTCCACCCTTTAGAGTTCAGCACAGAAAGAAGAGTGAGTTTAATGATCCCAGAAAGCCAAACTGTGCGAGTGAAGTGAATTTAGCTGCAACGAGAGCCTTACAGTGTGGGTGTAACACTGCTGCCTGGCCTGGGTTTGCTTCCAGTGACCTGTCAAAGGCTGGAGGTGAAGCCCCACAGCTGCAGTGTTTCTGATCAATAGAAAGGCACAGGCAGTAACGTGGCACTCGCAACTCACTGCAGTTCTGTAGTCCATCCAGTATGGTTTTTCAGTGCCTTTTCTGTATCAGTGGTGCTCTCTGAAATAAAAAGGGTGATTGTTAGTCCATGTGCAGTGCTTAGTGGTAAAATATTTGAGTTTCTGTGTTAGTGCTTCATCCTTTCAGCCTAAATCTCCCTGTGTTGCAGAAAAGCCGTATAACTTGGGGTTCTGTTCAGGGGAGGTGAAGTATTTTGGGGTTTCTATTTAAGGGGTCTTTTCTCAGTTCCCTTTAGAAGTGGTAAAACAAATCTCAATAGAGGAACCATCTATGAGGCCCCAAGAGAAGCGATTTATACAGAGCAGCTATCGCATTGTAAGCATACACCACAGCTTATTCTCAACTGACAAGTGCACTTGGCACACGTGGTCTGCGGATTCAGTTGAAAGAACACAACTGTGTGTTTTTAAGTTTACTGCGATATTTTCATAGCTTATCCTATGAAATCTAAAGTACTTTGCTGTGTGGCAGTGGCACTCAGCAGAGGAATGCAGGATTGGAAAGCACAATGATTGTTATTCCTCCCTTATGTTTACAGATGAAAGCAATGCTAGTACAGATTTTCCAAAGATTCCTTTTTTAGTCATGTTTAAAATAAATGCGTATCATCTTCGAGGAACCTTAAGCTGCATGTAAGTTAATAAACCAACACCACATCTCATTTGACACTGTCCTCTTGGTTGTGACTTGGCAGAAGCCTGTGTGAGTTTTCCTTGCAAATTCAGGCTCATCCATAATGCTTTACTTTTCCTGTTACAGTAGCCAGGTGAATGTTCTTAAGTGTCCTGTTTCAACTGAAATTCCAGCTCTTAGTTTTCATTGTGAACCACTTCCAAAGCAAATGAACTGCACTACTCTTGCCATTCTTAGTGTTTTTATTCTTGTTTTAGAAAAGGTTTTGGAGTTTTCTATAGGATTCTCTCATCTCTCTAACAGAAAATTCATGCATTATCAGCAGGTTTACAATTGTCATTGTTACTCTACAGCTCTTCTGTCGGCAAGTCACAAAGTTCTTGTCAAAACTAGAGAGCAAGGGAGAAATTTGCCACTTTAAATAGGAGAGGTGGGTTCCAGGCTCTTGTTTATCAGGATCATGAGAGATGTTGAAATCTCAAGCATGACATATGTTGATTCACATCATACCTAGTCATGAAATGTAATCCTGCCCGCTGTTGCAAGAGGAGGAAGAGGCTGTTTAGTTGCTCAAAGTGTTTGTTGTTCATGTTGGCAAGAAGCTGTACCAACAATGTTAGGATTATGCTGAGTTTACTTGTGCCTGTCCATCAGCATTCTGCCTTTCAGTTTTCCTCAGGACAGCTTTGTGTTGTCAAGTGGTACCTCAGACTCTTGGAAACTGGTTTTTAGTAGAGTTCACAAGTGAAATCCAAATCCAGGTGTGCAGTCCATGAGGCTGAGATACTTCACTGGTAACTTTTGTGTAATAAGGAGACACTTCAAAGGGGTCTCTTTGTATTTCAGTGGTTGAATTATTTCACATTAAGTGCTGGTTGTTGATTGTGTTTATCACTCTGAGGATCAGTTTCATAACTGGGATGTTCCCTATTTCATGAGACAGTGAGGCTCTCAATTGTCTGACAGAGAAAATGGAATTAATTTTAGGTCATTTTGGGTCAATCCAGGCCAAACATCAGATGAACAGCTTCTAATGAGATGAATGTTAAGGTGGTGAAGAGAGTTTATACTGAGTAACTGAAATTTGGATATTCAGATTTCAATGCTGTTCCTGAAACCTTTGTGGCCTGTTTAATGTAAATAAATTCTGAGGTTTGATGGTATTTGGATTAGAACTGGAGGATTTTTAATGTTTAATTTTCATGTTTTCCTTTTATTTCAGGTATCACTTGTGGCCGCACACGCATCCCTGTTTTAGGAAAACTTGGGACTTTTGAAACTTGCTCCCTGAGACGAATCCCTCTTAGAAACTTTTCAGAAACACCAGCGTACTTTGCTTCAAAGGATGGTGCAAGCAAGGATGGTTCCGGAGATGGAAACAAGGTAGTCCCCACTCATTAGGTTTTTCAATAGCTTATATAAAATGAGTAGGTCAATAGTTTATATAAAATGAGTAGGTTTTTTCCATACTTCCAATTAGAATCTTCTTGAAATTTTTCCTGGCTCTTGACATTTCTGATCCTTCAGATTGCTACAACTGACAGTGAAGAGAAAATAAATGATATTGTGAATTTGTTAGCAGGCAAAAATTATAAACATCCCTTAAAGCTTTTCCTGGTTTTATAAATCTCTTTGCCTAGCGTAAAGTGACACTTCAAAGCTTTGTAGAATGTTAGAAATCCACAACAGGCTCCAGAATCTCGGAGATCAGAACTATTTTCCTTCAAAAGCCTGCTATTCTCAAGTAGGCTTTTCAAAGTAAGTACATTGGAAGATGTTTTCAGCACTGATTTGGTAGTTGTACAAAGCAAGACAAGTTTGTGAGGTTTATTCTAGCTTTATTCTGGTCTTTCTTTATAATTAGTTAATAAACAGCTTCTTCAGATAAATGATTACCTGAGAATAAAACTGCTCTTCAGTCAGCAAAGAAGATTTTCGAACTTTAGAGGAAATAACTTTGCCTTAGTGTGGCATGTTGTGACATCTCAGGAGCTGTCCAGATGACACAGGTGTGTCCTGAAGGCTTAGATTAAAGTATTGTAACCAATAAAGGAGGAAGATAAAGTTTAATAGTCTTTTTTTTGGAGGAGAATTACAAGGAGAACTGAGTAGGCAAGCAAGGCTTAAGAAAATGGGGAACTGCCTTAGAAAAGATGTTTGCTGTTTCTTAAAACACAATAGCTTTTATTATTTATCAAATTATGAAGGCATTCATTGGATATTGATTTAAACAATGTTAACCTTCCACACCATTAGTCAAGGTAACACAGAAAAAGACAAGTAGGGCTCTGGCAGGGAGCTCTGCTTTAGAAGTGAAAAAGAAAATATTTCCAAGCAATTTGAGAGGCTTGTTCTATATCTGCCAGCATAGCTACAGCTGTCAAGGACACGAGAGGAGTTGTGGCTTCAGAAACCCGTAGAGTCAACATAGTGGTGATAATGAAATGACTCTATAAGTGTGATTTCTTCTCTGGGGTTAGAATAAATTGCATTGAAATGTACTAAATTGCATTGAAATATACATCCTTTACACAGTTGAGCTTGTTACTATTCTAGTACCAGTCAAGGTATGGGATGCCTCTTCCGTGAAGATCCAAAATTGGTATACCTGGAAAATGCAGATGTGTGAACACTCAAAATGTATATATTGTGTTTATAGTTTTCAAAGGCATTACCAAATCCTGGCAGTAGTTATTTTGTCATCCAGCTATTGCAGTATTCATATTACTGGATTCTGTAACACACTGATAACTGCCTCATGTAACAGCTCCACTGTCAGGGGCTAATTGTCTGGAAATCTGTTTCAGAAATCTGTCAGTGAGGGCAGTGGTAAAAAGTCCAGCTCTGGAAACTCTGGGAAAGGAGGGAACCAGCTGCGCTGCCCGAAGTGTGGCGACTTGTGCACACACGTGGAGACCTTTGTGTGTAAGTTTTGATCAATACTTTATTAAATAGACACAGATATGAGTGTATCTGTCATCTGACGTACTCTGTAGCTAACTTTCAACCTACCTAACTGTACAGCATCAAAACTTTGTTATACTTTTGCCACATGGGTGTAAGTGTCTTTTGTCTCTGTGGGTACGTCCGTGTGATTTCCTATAGTGTGTGGTGGAGCAGAATGTGGTGGTGGAATTCAGACCGCAACTGAATAGGCAGTTTTAAAGTAGTTCATTATGTTTTATTCCGTGGAAGAGATGCTCACATAAACAGTGCCATTTTAACTGCTGATACTTATTTCACACACACACACATATTTATAATGTGTCTTCAGTTTACTAACTAATAAGACTTTAATCCTGCATGTACTTTAACCAAAGTGCTTATCCAGCAGAGGAATTACTGCATGACAGATGACTTCCTAGAATGATCTTCCATGGCAAAATCAGATCCATAATACATTCCAAATAGGAAGCTAGGAAGTCCAAATAGAAAAACCAAGCTGTGTCAGATACCTGGTGTCCAGCAGCAGTAGCTGCTTTTTCTGAAGTGCAGTCCAAATTAATGCCAGTTTAATCAGACTGGAAGACATTTTTCCATATTTCAGTGCTGATGAGACCAGCTTAGAAAATAGGTGTCAAAAAGCAAATACCAGTTAGTTGATGGGGCTCAAGGAGGAAGCAGCAAGTCATGATCAGGCTTGTGCACTAAGAAGCTCAAGACAGGGTCAACAGAAACTTGTTCAAAGCCAGTTAATGTGGCAGTGGGTGAAAATAATGAGCGGATGTGCTATTTTTTGCTGTTATTTATATAAAATGCTATTTAAGCAAAAGGATCAAACATGAATCACAAGGCAATTCTATAACAGTATATTTATGTTAGATACAAGTATTAGTCCTCAGCCACTATTTTTTTTTACCCAAAACCAATAAGCTTTTTTCTGTTTTTTTGAAAACTATAGGCAGTGAGGTTCTGAAAAACCTCACTGCCTGGAACTGATGGAACCAGAAATGGAATCCTGTGTGGTGTTCAGTATGTTGGCCTCTTCCTGGACTAGGTGTGGCTGAGATCAGTGGAAGGATTTATAACCTTGTTTACCTTCTTATCAGATGATTCATGGGTAGGCAGAGACATTTTGAAACTCTCACTTCACTGATGTGTTTGCTCCCCTTGTTACCAGGGTTTGTGCTTTTGTCTGGAGCTACCATTGAACAGTCACAGTCTATCACTGGAAAGCAGAGATGTAATTTAATATGTTGTCAGTGTCGTTAAGAAAACTTCCTTGGGAAGAGGATTCATCCGTACTAACGTTATGGGAGAAAATGGCCTCTATATGCAATCTCAAATTCACCAGTACTGATACTGCAAAACCTGTAAGAATTTGAGACTGGAAACCTGCTTTACACTTGTAAAAAGTCTTGCAACTGGTCAGATCCGTCAGGAGCTTGAAAGTCAAAATATGGGGAAGCCCCCTTCGAATGGCTGAATGTGTCTTCTCCTTGCATGTTCTACTCTGAGGCTTAAAGATTTTACAGCCTTTAAATGAATCTGTTATTAACTAGTTCAAACTAAGCCCAGTGTCACCAGGTAATGGAGTAGAGCAGACTTCTGGTCATCTTAAGAGCAGTCCTCAGTTCTCTGTTAATTGGTAACTTAAATTAAACCAAAGATTGTAATTGCTCTGAGTTCTCAGAAATTCCTGGGAGTCATGGACCTGTCTTCTGGTTTAGTCTCTTCATTTGAGCACGCTGCTTCCCAGCCAACCTGCAGAATATTAAAGCACTTGAGAACAGAAGAACAAAGTTCTAATTATCTTAAAAACAAAAAGAAGAAAGCAAAAACTAATAAGAGCGATCTCTGTCCCATTCTGCCCAAAATGAATGGGTTGCAGCTTGTATTAAACATACTGTAATTTGATTTTTCAGATAAGCCTTTGCTTAGTTAGGAAAAATTATGAATTCTTTCAATTCTGGTTTGAATGACTGAACTGCAGAACCTTAAGTAAATGTCTGAAGCCAAAGGGAAATACTTGTTTGTTTCTAAATAGTAGGGGTTTTCAGACACTTATTGAGAAGCAGGGGAACTATATACTGACTAAAAGCCACATTTATTAGTGAATTAATTGCCATCGAGTGGCAGTGGGACAGGCTGCTCAGTGAAGTTTGTTTTCAGTGAGGCTTCTCTTTGTATTCACAAATAGATGGATTGCTTGGTAATAGTTTTCCAGTAATTAAAGTTAAGGAGCAGTATGATGCAAACCAAAAGGAATTTTGCTTGGACACACTTTCTCAGCAGTTCCTATGTTGCTTTGTGTCATGAGGCTCTGTAAGAAGAGTTTTGTGATCACTGAAATAAGATGTGAGCCTCAGATGTGGAGTGAAATCCAATAGCTGTACAGCTGAGCAACATAAAAAGCCTTGTCCTAAGCACTGATTTTACTGCCTGCACCTGACACCATCAAGTCAGCTCCTATCCTCCACAGCTGGATTTCCCTACTCTCTTTTTCCTGATGTTTATTATAGAAGTTTAATAGCAGCCCATTATCTCAACAAGTGTTTTTAAGATTAATCCCCCAATTGTTTTGGCTTCCTGTATGTATTGTAAAAACTCAGCCTTTCTCTTTGGCTAGGTCAGCTCCTGCCGACATCACAAATCTCTCTGCAAATGCAGCCTCTGTTAATGTTGCCTGAAGCAAAAATAACTCTTGACTTGCATTTTAGCACGTGGTAAATATTTGCAGAGGACTTTATAACAGTGAGGTAACTTGACATGGAGGCTCTTTGCTGTGCTTTTATGTTTGCTAAAAGAACATGCCAGTATTTAAGAATAGCAGAGTTGTTTGCAGTTTTGAATGCTTGGTTTTAGGGAGGGAGCAGTGCTTAAACTTGGTTTCCTTACATTTAGAGCAAACTTCCTATTGTTTTCTTTTCCCCTCTTAAAACTCATTGATGCTTATCTCCACATTGCTATGTAGATGATAGAAACTGGCCAGTTACATGACTGTGTTTTGACAACCAAGCCTTCTTCGCCAGGCTCCGCATACATGAATGTTTCTGTGTAACCATGGATGCTATGGACATGGAGAGTCCAGAGGAGGCCGTCAGGATGCTCTGAGGGCTGGAGCAGCTCTGCTCTGGAGCCAGGCTGAGAGAGCTGGGCTGGGGCAGCCTGGAGAAGAGAAGGC
>JBCJKH010002010.1:0-21567 GCA_039877255.1 Loriculus beryllinus
GGGGTATATAACTGTGTCTGCGCCAAAGAATAAACGGCAGCTACTGACTTGCACTTTATGTGTGTCGAGTCCGTCTCTACCGCGACAGCCCAATATACAAATATTTTCACAAATACAGCCAAATTTAGTGATATTAAAAACATCATATGTATTTGGAAAACATTAGGATTTATTTCTATGAAATTGCATCTTATAGTTAAACTGTCGTATTTTTTTCCAGGCTTCTTTCATTAGAGAGACTGATGACCATTGCTACAAATACCCGCAGAGTATTCTGTTGTGCTGGAAGGAGGGTGCAAATGGCATGCCAGAAGCGACACAAGAGAGATGATGCATGTTATTCTAATTCTATGAGGTTGTAGATCATGGGAAAAGGAGAGATTTGTAATGCCACTCCCTACAATAATTAAGAAAGTGTGTGTCTGATTTATGTACGTGTAATGGGAAGATGGGGTCATTTATAAAAAACACAGAAAGCACAATCTGAATAAAAATGATCTGCGCAATCTGTGCTTTCTCAAGATACCTCTCAAAGCTCCACAAGTTCTACACTAGTCATGAGACAAAAGTGTATTCAAATTGAAAAGTATCTTTCTTGGCTTCAGTAGTCAGCCATTGTTTTCTCTTTTGTTTACAGTCATTTGAAGCTACCTAAAAATATCTGTGGTGTTCAGTGAAAAGCACCCCTGAACAGCCATTAACATAATGTTTTGGAAATGTTGACTTCTGAATGAGAACAGAAATTAAATAGTGTTTCTGTACCTCAGATTAAGCATTGGCTGATTCAGTGGTCATTTAAGTACATGCTTGCTGGTAAATGGCACTGAAATATCTTGTTGGTTTTTTTTTTTTTTCTTAAGAAAACCTTCGGAAGAATTACTATTTTGATGTCTCAGGAGCAGAGAACAGTGGCAGGTTTGTACTGTGTTGACTTGAAGTTAGGGACTAGTGTATGTATGCAGATCTTGAGGCAGAGTTTGTTAAGACAAGTTATTTTTCAAAATCTTTGAGACCAGATCTTGGAATTTTTTTCTGTTCAACTGCAGTTCAAGATTCAGTCATCAGATGACTGTGTGGGCACTGAAATAGTTCAAGGCATTTGGATGAAGTATGTATTTTTTTTCTGCTCTTTGTTGCTTTCCCTGATACTTTGCACTTGTTCCAGGAGCACAAAAGGAAAGGAAGCCCTCATTAAGGATAAAATGCTGTTTCTAGGGGAACGTATAGATAAAATTTTGCTGGTTTCAAAAGAAAATGCAGGGACAGTAAATTAATGCTTCTTATTCTTGTAACAATAAACATATCAGGCTGTGCTGTAGGATTGATGAGACTGTCTCATCTGGCAACGTTTTCAAGGGGAAAGCAAGTCTTAAGGTTGTTTTTATTCTTCCTCAAGTCTTTTCCAATTTCTCCAGCACATTCTGGATTTTACTCTAATCTCATTTTGAGTTGTTTTAGACCAGGGAAACTCCACTGATGTTTCGCTGGTTTTAGCTGGTTTTAACCAAGATGATATTAAATATTATTTTAATATAGGATTCAATCAAAAAATTAAAAATAACACCATTGTGTGTCTCATATTTCTCATTGTTTTTATTAATTGTAAATATCAGGAGTACATATCTGGTTACGGCTTCTTTCTGTGCAGTTTTAATGGACAGTTTATTAATTCAGGTTTTAACAAATGTGAGAACAAGCTTCATGGCTTGATTCACAGTTCACTGGTATTAGTGGTGGCATTCCCACTAATGTCAGGGTCTTTTTGCCCCTCATAGTTACTGCTAATATAAGTCTGGGCTTAAAGTGTTGAAGTAACTAACAATCTGGGTTGTGTGAGGGTGTTCGGTGGGTTGTTGTTTTTTACTCTAACAAGACAACAAAAAAAACTTCAGAAAGTTTTTGTCAGGTGACAACAAGAGAGCAAAGGAATTAAAACTCTGTGTATAGGTATCTATATATAAATATGAAAACACATCACCTAAAGAGGCAGTTATTTCTAAAAGTAATATAATTTGTATGCTAATAAACTTTTCAATGTACTGTTTTATCTTGTAAAGCAAAGATCTAACTGGCAGAGGCAGATTATAATAGTGTAGCTAGATCTTTTAGACCCAAGTAGGGTAATCTAATTACAGTTATACAAGAAAAACTAAACGTGGCTTTGGAAGTTCAGTTTCTTTCATGCTTCTCCAAAGAAGGAAAACATCAGTAAATATGTCTTGGATATGTGATGTGACAATGCCAGATTTTAAAATGATTTTTTAAATGGTTCTCAAGTGGTATTACTTTTTGTTCCTACAAACTGGATAAAGTCCTATGACTCTATCCTACATTTTTACCCTATGTTGTTACCTACATCTGTATTACTTCTTTTCAAGAGTCCTACTCTTAATATTTTTAACAGAGAAGTAAATCATACAGACACACTGTTCTATCCATATGTATGTGCCAGTCTAGCCACCAGCATAAGTGACCTCGTGTATTTATGCATTTATTTCAAGATCATAGCAAATCTCCTTCTTTACCATGAGTAGCTCTGAAATTATCTCTTTCTCTCTCACTAGCTGTGGTTGTTCACTAGAAAGCAAAAGAGCCAAGAGGACTCCAAGATAATATTTTTATGATGATGTACTTGGGTAAGTATACTTTGCATTGTTTCTAGAGGCTTTTCTTCTGTTCCCCTACTGTCAGTATTTTACTTCTAATTTGTGCTCTCATAAAGATATTGCTGGCCTGTGCCAGAAGGAGAAACAGATTTGTACATCTGGTCATGTTCCAATATTATTAAGTATTCAAGACAAACTTGGGACTCTCTTATACTGAGATTGCAGCTGAAACTACTTTTTTTTAAATCATTTTTCTGTTTCTAGAATTAATGTTTCCAGGATTAAACATTTCCAAAATTATAGAAGTGGCACATTATTCCAAAGTAAAGTCTGTAGATAGTCATATCAAATGCATGTACACTCTCTTTCAGTATGGCAGAGAAAGAGCTTGTCTTCTCTAAGTCTCAGCAGTCCAGCTCTTCTCATTATCATGCAAATAAGAAACTACAGTAGTCAGAAATGTTTTGCAGAAATCAAACAGCTAACAGTAAGAAGTTTTTGTTACAGGATCCCAGGACAGGCATGCACACAAGAATGAGGCCTCCTGTACAACTTGGAACTGGGATATATGCACACCTGCATACAACTCTGGGTGTGAAACAAGGACACCAATAACTATTAAGTACCGATTTTGCTGCTTGTGCAAATTACGTGGACACTTTTTGCTGCCTGGTGGTATTTTTTTCCTTCTTTCTGGGTAAATTTCTTCTAACAGTTGCAGGTAGCAGATCCCTTTTCTAAGTAAGGATTCTTGTGTGTCCTGAGACATCAAAAGGAAATATTTGAGGTGGAGGAATGAACTAAATAGAGACAGGAGTGCTTTGCAAGTAGAATGAGATAATTCCATGTGACTTCTTTGAGAGAGAGAAATACTAAGAAAGGTGGGACCTGGAGATTTGTCAGTCTGCGCAAATGTGCACTTCTGGAAAAGAACATATCTGTTAATTGTTGCATTTAGAAACTGGGGTGATGGGAGGTCACATATAACACTTGTTATGTCATGATTGTATTAAGCCAGGCACAAAAATCAGATGTATTCACAGATCAAGGAAAAATAGCTCTTAAAATATGTTGGCATGTCGTGGTTTAGGTGCAGCTGTTAACTCAGAACTATGCAGCCACTCGCTCACTCCTCCCCCACCTTCCTCGCCCCACTCCTGGAGGGGTTGGGAGGAGAATCAAAAGAAGGTAACTCCTATGGGTTGAGATAAGAACAGCCCAGTAACTAAGGTATAACACAAAACCACTACAGCTACCACCAATAATAGTAATGATAAAGGCAATAACAAGGGAAGAGAATACAACCACTCACCACCCGCCGACTGATACCCAGCCCGACCTGAGCAGTGATCTAGCCCTTCTGGATAACTGCCCCAGTTTCTATACTGAGCATGGCGTGCTGTGGTATGGAATACCACTTTGGTCAGTTTGGGTCAGGTGTCCTGTCCCTGCTTCCTCCCAGCTTCCTCTCCTTCCTGGCAGAGCATGAGACTCAGAAAGTCCTTGGTCAGAGTAAACATTACTTAGGAACAACTAAAAACATCGGTGTTATCAGCGCTGTTCCCAGGCTGAAAGTCAAAAACACAGCACTGCAGCAGCTACAAAGGAGAAAAATGACTGCTACTGCTGAACCCAGAACAGTATCCACCCCTTATTCCATACCATTCACATCATGCTCCATATATCATCACTCTTGTCTCATTTTTATATGTATATATATATATATATATATGTATATACATACACACACACGAAGAAAGAGATACAATTCCTTAGTGCATGGATCAATCCCTATAAAGCTGCTGAGTTCATCCAGTCCATGATGTCAGGCTCAATCTCTTGTAACAGTCTTTCAGAGCAGGAGAGACAGTGTGCAGTGTGGGATTATTGCCTGCTGATGACACTGCGGAACTCATCTGGTCACTGCTGAACTCGTCTGGGTTTGTAAAAGTTCGTTCTTTGTTGGGATGATGGTCGGAGGGAGGTCAGGGCCAGTCACTGGTGACCTGAAGACATCTAGCTGGTGAGCTATAAAAGTGCTACATAGCAGGCAACAACATATATTTGAGTTCATTGGCTGTTTTCCCCTAAAAATCAAATCCCTCTGAGGTACTCATCGGACTTCCCCATCTTCCCGCATTACCCACCAAATATATCTGCGTCCCAGAGCAAAGGCAACCCAGATTGTCTTCCACAGCAAATTTTTTATGTGCGCCAGGGGAACTTTATCCCTTTCTACAATATGTAAATGTTCTGACTGGGCTGGGCCTGCCCTGTTGGCAGATCCTTTGGTTTTGACCAAGGAGGTGGCCTTCGGTAAATGTGTATCCCAATGTTTGAATGTTCCCCCACCCGTTGCTCTCAGTGTAGTTTTTAACAGCCCATTGTACCGTTCAATTTTCCCAGAGGCTGGTGCATGGTAGGGGATGTGATATACCCACTCAATGCCATGCTCTTTGGCCCAAGTGTCTATAAGGCTGTTCCAGAAATGAGTTCCACTGTCTGACTCAATTATCCCTGGGGTGCCGTGTCGTCACAAAATCTGTTTTTCAAGGCCCTGGATAGTATTCTGGGCAGTGGTGTGGGACACAGTGTATGTTTCCAGCCATCCAGTGGTTCTTCCACCATGGTAAGCATATATGTGATATAATCAATCTGCCAGGCCTCCCCATATTTGTACTTCAGCCATCTTCCTCCTTACAAAAAAGGATTTAACCACTTGGCTTGCTTAATTGCAGCACGTTCCACAGTTGTGAATTACCTGGGCAATAGTGTCCATTGTTAAGTCCACCCCTCGATCACGAGCCCGTCTGTATGTTGCATCTCTGCCCTGATGGCCAAAAATAATTCACCTTTATGTTGCCAGTCTAAGTCTATGTGAGCCACTTCAGTCTTTAGCAGCTTTATCCACTTGTTGGTTGTTCTGGTGATCCTCAGTGGCCCGATTCTTGGGTACAGGAACAGCTGCATTGTGTACCTTCACCACCAAATTCTGCACCCCTGCAGCAGTATTTTGCCACAGTGCAGCAACCCAAATGGGTTTACCTCTGTGTTTCCATTTTCTCTAATTCCATTGCTGCAATGACCCCCACAGGACATTTGCCACCATCCGTGAGTCAGTGTAGAGATAAAGTACTGGCAACTTTTCTCATTCAGCAGTGTCCAGGGCCAGCTGGATGGCTTTCACCTCTGCAAACTGACTCAATTCACCCTCTCCTTCAGCAGTTTCTGCAATTTGTCATTGAGGACTCCATATGGCTGCCTTCCATCTCCAGTGCTTTCCCACAATATGGCAGGACCCATCAGTAAACAAGGCATATTGCTTTTCACTTTCTGACAGTTCATTTTATGGTGGGGCCTCTTCAGCACGCATCACCTCCTCTGGTGACATTCCAAAATTTTTTCCATCTGACCAGTCCATGATGACTTCTAGAATTCTTGGGCAACTGGGATTTCCTGTTCGAGCTCATTTTGTAATTACTGCAGCCCATTTACTCCATGTAGCATCGGTTGCATGATGTGTAGAGGAGTCTTTGTCTTTGAACATGCAGCCCAGCATGGGCAACTGGATTGCCAGGAAGAGTTGTGCTTCAGTGCCAATCACTTCCAAAGCAGCTCGAACCCCTTCATAGGCTGCCAGTATCTCTTTCTCTGTTGGGGTATAGCTGGCCTCAGATCCTCTGTGTCCCCGACTCCAAAAGCCTAGAGGTCAACCTCGAGTCTCCTCTGGAGCTTTCTGCCAGAGGCTCCAGGTAGGACCATTCTCCCCAGCTGGAGAGCTGTAAAAGAGGTGTAAAGCACATTTTTTACATCTGGCCTGATCTAGACTGCTCCAAAGGCTACTGCATGAACTATCTCGCGTTTAATTTGCTCAAAGACTTGTTGCTGCTCAGGGCCCCATTTAAAATCATTTTTCTTCCGACTCACATGATTGAGAGGGCTTACAATCAAACTGTAATTTGGTATGTGCATTCTCCGGAGCCCCACAGCACCCAAGAACTCTTGTGTCTCTTTCTTATTAGTTGGTGGAGACATTGCTGTTACCTTGTTGAGCACATCTGTGAGGATCTGTCTGCGTCCATCTTGCCATTTTATTCCCCAAAATTGAATCTCCTGTGCAGGTCCCTTGACCTTACTCCATTTTATGGCAAAACCGGCTTTCAGCAGGATTTGGATTATTTTCCTCCCTTTCTCAAAAACTTCCACTGTATCACCCCACACAATAATGTCATCATATATATATGTATACAAAAATAGAACACACAAAAAACTAAAACTAGAAAAATAAGTTACTGTTATACTTTGTTAGGGTTGTTCACTTTTTCTCGGTGAAAAGCTCAGCAGCTGAGCACAAAGCTAAGTTTTTAGAAACAAATCCGGCCTTGCAGTCCTAACAGACAAAGAGTGAGGTCTTGCCACTTAATGTGTCCTATAGAGGAGCACAATTGTCATAAGACAGACAAAATCTAGAACTGTTTCATTTTGTGGAAGGGCCTTTAGAGAATGGCACAGAAGAAATGGATAAAGAAAATTACAGGTCTGTCAAAAAGTCTTAGCAACAAAGGCAAATGAAAATGCCTTCTCTTCTTGATAATACAAAATAGGATAATATATGAATATTTAATAAGGTACCAGATGCTTTGAATCATCTATTAAATTTTGATCGACTCTTGTTTTCATAGTATAAATCAAGCTGATGACTTTATACCATATATAATAATGTTTCTTTATATATTCAGGGTAATCTCAAGATGAGATCAAAGAGGTTTGTCTAGCAGATAGTCATGCTAAACAGAAGTGCTTGAGATATGAGGTTGCTACCTGGCTGTACATTTTGAACATCACAAAGTGAGTAAATTAGATTACAGCCACAGTTTTATGCCGTTGGCAAAATATGAATTTGAACTCAATGAAGTGGATGAGTTTTGGCTTAGGCACATATCTAATTATACCTTTAGGTCCATAGGGAGCTGGTGTTTTCATAGAGACAGAATGAACTGAAGAAAAGGCAAAGGTTTTAAACAATGAAGTGTGTATTGTCCTGAAATGGTTGTTTTGAATGAGTGACTTTTACATGATTATAGTCTGCATTTTAATGTCCCTTGAAAGAGAAGGGCTAAAGGTTTATGATTTGAAAGATATTTATCACATTTTCAGTCAAAGTGGATTTTTTGCTTTGACAATATAGAAACAATTAATTATGTATGTTTTTTGAAGGTAGAGTCAATCCTTACTCCTTGTAAAGATAGTGTCAAAATGGTTATACACAGCAGTTTGTTCAAAGCCAGTAGCCTGTGCAGTACAACAGAAAGGTGGGGAGTAGAGAAGGACAGGAGCAGATGGGAAGTTTGCCATTGTATGAAAATGGAGAACATAAGATTTAAGTTGGAGTATGCTAGCATGCTTGATGACTCTTCAGTGGATAAATATAGTGTTTCAGAGCAACCCTCTCTCCAGTAACTCCTTGCTAAACAGTAACAAGTGTTGGCTTATTTGGTAAACTAACTGTAAAACATTTGTTGTTTTTAGCATACATTATATTTGTATATTTAGCATACATATGCTATAATGTATGCATACACACGTCTTTAGCTAAAAGCTGCTACAAAATATTGTCTTTTGCTTTATATTGAGATCACATATTCCAATTATCTCTTCTATACATTTGGAGAGTAGGGTTTGAGTGTTTTCTCTGCATCTTAGCCAGACCTCTCCACCATAGGAAAAGGTGACTTTGAACCCAGATCACAAGGCTTGCTCTGTCTGTGAAGTTTTGTAGTGTGTAGTCTGGACAGCATTGATGATCTACAAAACTTATGGTAGATGATCTTTAGCTGACCCACCGAAATGTATTAAATATTGCTGTTTACTTCAGCTTTATTGCAATTGCTATTTGTTGATAAATAGCTGTGGTTTCTTATTACAGCTCTTGAGGTCTGGCAGTGCTTCAGTGACCCAGAATGTTTGGGAACTGCTATTCTATGCTTATGATGTACAGTGGTGTTTGCCCAGAAATAAGCTTTGTAAGACATATATATATGTACATATTTCTTATAAATGCCAGCAAAGATATCAATTCACTTGCTTGACTATCATTCAGTGCATGTCAGTCAACAAACAAAATTACACTTCTTTTAGTTTGTAAGCAGTGCTTTCTCTAATGAGTTTTGTGTAAAACTCTTTGTAGATTAATATGGGAATAAATACCAGCAATTTAAAAATAAAGTCTATGTAAACATGAAGTATAATTCACATCATAGTATGAACACATGCACAGCCTTTAACATAGCTTCTATAGTAAGTCTGTTTTGTCTTGTTTCTGATAATGTATATTATCTCAGAAATAATCAAATTCATTTGGAATGTGATCTGGAAGAAGGACATACATAGCATATCTGTACCACTGGATGTTTTACTGATTTTCTTTACAAATGGATAGGAAACTAAGAAGAGCAAGCCTGTTGCCATTAGGCTTTCAGATTCTCTATGCATAAGGATTGTAAGGAGAATTGTGAGAACCTGTGTTCTCTTAACAAGTAGGTACAGGGACACATAGTGACACACATCATCTGGAAATGTTATCAACCTATATTACCTGTGTAATTTCTGAGTGGTAGAGTATCCATGTACATTGCCTAAAATTATACTTATTAAACTGTTATACAGTCAGAAAGCAAATGTGTACCTAATTTTACTTGAATTTCATGTATTATTTTGACAGAATGCACAATAAACACTATTGATTTTTATTCATGTGAAATACATTTCAGCCTTAAGCAATGCATACAAAAATTATTTATACTCTAAGCTTGTTTTCACACGTGAATGAGTTTTATAGCTATTGTTTTCAGGAGAAAACATAAAATACAGATCAATGTAATATGACAGTGTAGGATCCACATATCTCAGAGTACTTCAAAAATACTAGCAATTAATTAGTATTTTGCTACTTTCTGAGAAATGAGCAGATTTCCATATTATGAGACCCCTCAAACTTTATTATCAAAGATTTCTGAAAATGTCGAAGGTGAAATGCCGGATGTTTGTGTGACTGTTATAAAGCTTAACAAAATGGCTACTTTGAAAGAGAGCTTCTAATAAAATGTTGTTATTTTTAGACTGGGCATGAGACTGTCATCCTGAGACTAAGATTTCCCAGATATCTTTCCCAAAATAATTTTCCTGGGTTTATAGTCTGTCCTAAGAGGCTTGTATTCCAAATAATTTAGTTTCTTTTCCTTCTAAGACAGTATTCCCAATAGAATTTGTTGTCAAAAAAAGAAAAGAAAAAGCTCCAGAAAAATATTGGACTTCAGAGTAGGATGAAAGGTGGTAATGTTTAGTGACGCTCTTTGGCACTTACTTTTTGCTGGCACTTTCTCTGTTCATCACTTCTGTTGGTGAGATGCAATACACTTCCTTTCCTATCAGGAACATTGAAACATCAGTGAGAGTACGTGCCTCCACCATGTCAAATTGCTGTGTGGCTATTTTGTATTCAAGGTTCGTTTTCATCTCTTTCACTTTTTTTACTTCATTGGGATTCTTTTCTACAGAACTGAGAATAAGAAGACAGATCTTCACAGCAGCTTCATTCCATGTTTCATTTTACAGAATGATTAAAATTCCAAATTAGCAATGATTAAAATAGCCTGTAGTGAATACCTAATTTAAAACATTAATAAAGTCAGACAAGAACTTAGATCAAAACACTTTATGGTTTTCATGGGAATGGCCATGTACCTGTATGGATCTTCATTTTAAAAAAAAAATAAAAAATCATATATATTAGATGTATTTAATGTTTAGGACTGTTTTCCTATTAAACGGACTTGTAAAGGCTGTGTGTATAAATACGTGTATTCATGCGCAAGCATCTTTTTCCTCAGTAACTTCTAAAACCACTGGTTGACTTAACTGATAAGTAGTAGAAAGAGAGAGGTATTCAAGAGATTTTCAGGTCAGGTATCATGAAAATTGTTGATGGGCTAAGGGGAAAAGCAGCTTTTCTGCAACCTAGTAAAGCAAAATGTTTTACGTAACTGGCCTCTGTTTTATCTGCATTTTCAATTAGATACAAAAAAAAAATCAAAGATAAAATAGAAAATAGGAAGCCAAGCTGACAATTTTATATTATTTTTTTACATATGTTCAGTTAGTTACAATACTCACAGATTATGTAGAAAGTTTTGGAAATTATTTTAAAAAATAATTTATTGCTTAAATAAACAGAGTAGGAAAACCAAAATAAATATTTTGACTAGATAATGGACCAATAGGTAATGATCCCAATTCAATAGAATGATACTATAATATTAGACTAAAAATTGAGTAGGACAAAACCCTTCATGAAGCCAATAAGCAAGAAAACAAAGAGGAAAAAAGCCCTGATTCCTTCATATCCCAACATAACACAAAGATTCTAACCTTGCGAATATCAAGATAAGGCAGCACAAGAAGGGCTGCTAGTGGAAGAGGTATCAGATAATTCCAACGAGAGGTGAAAAGTCAGAGTACAGTAGTTTTGCACTCTGTTGGTGTAGGATCATGGTTGCATCACTCTGTAGAAAACTAATCTCTTTGACCCTACCTAGATCCTGCTGGTGCTGAATTTTTTTGTCCTGGCCTCAAGATACCTGCTGTCTTCTCTACACTGGATAAAGAGAGAAACATGTAAGATGGCAGAATAGAGTAGGGGCTTGTTAGTGGGAGTGAGAACATGATAATGATGAATTATTTTGCTCTTTGGTGTGGAGCAGGGAAGGAGGAAATGTTGAATGTGATTGGAACAGTGAGAGAGGAGAACATCCAGGAACAATTCACTTTGGCCTGCTTCCTTGATTCTCTTCTCTTTATCTCCTCAATGCATAATGGTGTGTGTCAACTCCACTAGGGGTAGGAAGAATGCTACAACAATGAGTTGGATCTTGTACAGAAAGAGATGATAGTAAAGTAGAAGACTGGAGGTTTTAAAGGGTTGTTTAAATTCTTGACTTTTTTTTATCTTGGTACCTTTTTTATTTTGTTTGCTTGTTATATATTCATGAGTGCTTATAAATTTATTCTCATTGTAAATAGTAAAATCTTTATTTTGTTGTGATTCCAGGAAAGCCTTTCTGACTAAATGCTTTTAAATCAATGAGTCTAAGGCTTATTCTTAGCAATTATTGCAAACAGGTAGCAACAGACATTCCAGTCATTGAAAACTTTGACAAATTGATTTTTTTTTCTATTCCTGCTTTGCTAGGAAGTGCTTTCATTTTAAAAACGAAACTACAACAATAAACAAACAAAAACCTCCAAACAAATACCAAACACAAATACACACACAAAACAAACACTGGAAGAACTGTCTCCTGGTCAGAGAAAAGTGAGCAAAGCAGAGGCCTGGGGTCCCTGGCAAGGAGAGGCACCTGTCTTTTGGGGATACATGCAAAAGTGGATCTTCCAGCCTGTCTTCATGTCGGAGATTTGCATGCAGGGTAGGAGATGGTGCGTGCTGCTCTTGGTCACATCCCACTCTTCAGTTCTCTGTTCACTGTTTCATATGGAATCATAGAAAAGTGTAAGATGCCAGGAAGGGAGTTTTTTCTCTTGTTCCTTTCCTGCAGAAATCCAGAGATTTTACAGAGAATACAGAGAATTTCTTTGAAGCATTGGGCAGGCAAGGAATGATCTGAGCAAAATATCTTTGTTTTCTATTTCTAAAAATGATAGTAGGGATAAGTTTTATGTTTATAATTTTTAGTTCCCAGAAGCCGAAGTAAGTACAGCAGTTCCGTCTTTACTTGTGATGCCACGTATTCTCCAGCCAGTAAAGGAATTATCCACCACGTAGAATTACTTAAGGTATAAAAGTTATGAATACTGCAATTTAATTAAAACATAGAATTCTATAGGATAAAAAACATGGTAACTAAATCACCTCTGAAGTCTGTCTTAAGAAAGAAAGCATATATGATAAACTTAATCACTATAATTAATTGGTTTATCTTTTTAACTCTGATTATCTGAGATCATAAGCCTCTCTTTATTTTCCTTTATCTCTCTTTACTTTAGAATATAATTTCTATTGTGAATGTCACGTTAGCTGTGCTCTCTGTGACAATGACATTAACTTGCTTGGCCCAGTGGCAGATCTATTAGTTCAGTGTGTACTCAGAATGTAGTTAGAAATTCACAACGATCTAAAAAGAAACGCTTCCCATGTAAGATAATTTTGTTTCATGAGCTTGTGTCAATTTATAACAGTGCTGTTAAAAATTTTTCCTTAAGTTTTTCTCATCAGAATGAGTAAAAGCAAACTCTTAAAAAAAATAATAATTTGAAATCTTCTTAATTAGCTTTTTATACTTTATGAAAGCGAAACTGCCAATTCATCTAACAAGCTAAGTTAGTAGCTCCAGATTCAGATGTACCACCTGCTTTTGGTTGTAGAATGATTGCTTTATGTGATACTGCTGTAATTGATGGCACATGTGCTCTTAGTCTCTCCCAATTGCAGGATGAAATGCTTAAAGCTCAGTGGAAAAAGTTGAAGGCAAAATATTTTGCTTTGTTAATTTGGCTAGGAAAAAACATGCTCCAGGTAGAGTGGTGAGTTTGTTCTGCTGCAGAACTGTACTTGAGCTCAAATTTGTGTGACAGCCTCTCTGATGGCCTTTATGTGCCACTAGCCACAATTTCTTATTTTTAGTTTTGGTGGTGGTGGCTGTGGTCTTGTCTCTTTTTGAAAGACTCTTGGAAAATCAGTGAAAGGCTGTGTGCAAGAAGCTTAAGCTGACTGTACATATGGTCATTGAATGTGCCAACAATAACATATGCAAACACTGGGGGAAAAAATGTACAGGATTTTTATATTTCATTTAGTTTATCTTAAAGCCTTATTAACAGCATCATTAGGTAAAACACTGTCTTGAAAGAAATATGTATTTGTAGCTGATGTTGTGCTATCAGCAAGTTTCAGGTTACTTAACTATGTCAGTAGTATTTGTTTTCCAGTTACTAAAGTACTAAAATAAACTATAGTTACTTTTAAACATAGTTTCTTTAAACAGAGGCATTACCATTTGTAAATTAGAGATCACAGGTATGACAAAGCTATATTTGTCTGTGAATAGTCTGGTCTGACTTTACAAATAAACATATCTAAATACTACTAATTTTTCCTTGTGACTCAGAAAAGTAGTTGTGTTGGTTGATTAAAGTCTTTATAAATATATATGGGGTGTCTGTGTGTATACATATACATCTTTAATATATATATATATATACACACATAAAAAAATAAATTTAGATGTTTAATAACCGTCCTGGAACCAGAATCTACATTCCAAATGCTCACTGATTTCAGGGAACGTGGCATAAATATGAGTAAGACCCACAAAGATGCTTAGGTGTTTTTGGATGCCAAAATGATATGCAGTGATCTGTCATATACATACTTGCACAGATACTGTTAGGCTCGTTGTGTTTTCTCTTAAAAGGTACTTTGCACATAGAAGTTCATTGTGTGTGCAGAAAGCTAACTGCCCAACATTTTGCCGATCCCTTTAGCCTCAAATTCTTTGATGTTACAGTCCTAAATGTGACAGCCAGAACACAATACAATGAACTGTTCATTCCAGAGGAGAGTTAAGAAACTCATGGGTCAGAAAAATGGAATTTCTACATAAACAGTGTGGAAAAGATGGTAGTAATATAGATTTTTTTTTCTAGTTTTCCATTAGGACTTAAGACTATCAACATAAAATTTAAAGTAAGTGTGGAGAAAAGTAGAGCTTTCTAACTGCCTGACCTGCTATGCTGTAGACTCCAAAGTGATACATAAAAGGTGTACACTTGCAAAGTGTATTTTCTGCAGGCAATCAGACAATCACAGTGCCTGCTGATACCTGGACTTGTGGGTTGTAGGCCAGTCTTTGCATCATCTGCTAGATCCCCCCCAGCCTGCTCTCCTCCAGTGATTCTAACTGATTTTAAATGCACTGTTCTGCCTTGTACAAAATAGCTTGCATCTTTATGCATTAGTTTCATTCTTTCTCAAAATGCTGCCTTATAGGATGCAGTTCTTTATGGGAAATGATGGACTTTTAAACATTTGCTTGCTGTGTTTCACCTGGTTTCTGAAGAGGGCAGTTCAGATTTTAATTATATTTGTGAACTGAAGTTGTATGGTAGAAAGTCTCCTACCTGACCTAAAAGATCTAACAAATAAGTACTGTATTTGTATATATGTAGCACTATTTTTAGCTGCAAATTTCTATTTTATAGACTTTCAAGTGCTAATCTGAGTTTTTAGCTTTTTCCTTATATCTTTCCATATCACGTTCTTTCTACCTCTTCTATCTTTTGTAATTTCTTTTTCCATAGTTCTTTCTTACCTTACTGCTTCCTTGCTATTTTTCTTTTGTTTATTTGTTTTGGAGGGGACTTTTTGTGGTTTTGGGTTCGGGTTTTTTTTCTGAAGGTACTCTGTCTTTTTATTATGTGGCAAAGTGCTGATCCAAAACCAAATCGATTATAGCTTTCCTTATCCCAGCAATTTTTACTTGTAGAACTCTTGGAGGAGTAATGAGTCTAATGCTAGCTGTGGTAAGAGTCGTTACTTAGAGGGTCCAGGTTTAAAGATGTGTAAAGAGATATCAGGAGATAGAAATATGGTTTATTGTGTTTTCTACTAATGGGTTTTTAATAGTATTCTGAATTTGTTGTTCAGGCCAGGTTCAGATTGTTCAATACTTTTCTTACAGGGAACGCTGGATTTGAGTAGACTGTTATTTTTAGTGTACACAAGGGCCTTTTTTTGGCATTGCTGAACTGTAATACTGTCTTATGTTATGCTGAAGATTGTCGATACGCCATGTTGAGAAGTTAGGGCCCAATTTCACAGAAGTGGCACATGAACACTTAAATGTGTTCAGGCTTTTCACTCCTACTTTTATGCCAATTCTGGTCAACAAAATGCATTAGATGTTAGTTGGGCATGTGCTGGAAGCCATATATTCTTATACAGCTTGTATATTGATTGTTAAAAGCTTTCCGTAATATAGCGTTTTGTGTGGAGGCAGCTCAGATAAGTAACCCGTAAAGCCTTGGATTTCTTTCAGAGTAGTTTATTGGTTTTCTGTTTATAGTAACATTTCTATCCATGTGTTACATGCCTGATCTGTTGGATCAAATGTTTGTTCAGTGGGCAGTGAAACCAATGCAGCTGCTTCACTGTGGGTGTGTGATGAGGGCCCGCAGCCCCTCAGTATGCCACCATGGCAGTGATTGCTCCCATCCCTGTCTCCATGAAGCTGCACTGTGCTGAGCTATATTTGTGCTGGAAGGCAAAACTCTGGGCCGTCTTTCCCTCTGTAAAGGTACTGATTTTGGTCTTTCTCAGCTAGTCTATGTACATACTGGGTTTTGTGTGTCTGAGATAATTACATTTTTATAAATCTATATTTCAAATACAGATTCAAAAGAAACTGAGCGGCAGACAGTGTGACTTCATATGCCTTGTTTGCTTGGAAGATAGTGACATTAAAGAATGTTGTTGTTTAGAGAATTAACTGTTGATTCTCTTCTTTCTGTGGGTAACTACAGGACTAAATATTTATTATTGATATTTCTCTAAACTCTCTTTAAGCAGTCTTGAAAGGTGGACAAAATATGCCAAGTTGAAGTAGAGGCTAAGGATTATTTTTGCCTCATACACAGTAAAAGTGTTATACCAGGATGTAGACAGCTAAGTCAGCACAACAGTGTGACACAGTAGATTCATGGTCAGGTTGTATTCTGCTATAACTCATGGATTTTTTGGAAAAAAGAAAACTATTTAAGAATGTAGAAAATGCATTCCACAGCTCAGACACGTGGCATATATAGTCCTGAACTGTATACCTAACAGTGGCAACAGCATGTCCCCCATCATCTTATTAGAGGGCATATCCCTGCCTGTTTTCTCTAGCATCTGTTCTGGATGTTTTCGAAGGGTTTGCTTAATCTCTTTTTAAACCTGCTGCTGTTTGCCTTCACAGCCTCCTGTGGCAACAAATTCCTGATGCTCTGTATCCACTTCATTAAAAAGTACTGTATCTTTTTGAAACTTAACTCCTATAAGTTTCAGTAAACATCCCCTATTTCTGGTATTGTGGTACTTGGTGAATAATAATTTTGCCTTCACTATACCTGATGCTCTTTTGATGATTTTGTACCTCTTGATCATAGTTCTTCTCTCCCAACTACTGACTCCTACCCATTTTTGTTCTGTCTTCCTAGAGCATCTGTTCCAACTTTTTAATCATTTTGCTTATCCTCTTTCCTAATGTTTTCTCAGTTCCTCTATCTGTGCAATTGTTTGCTTCTTCCTGCTGGTAGCTCTTTTCCTTAATTGAATTTTAACCTGTATTTCTCAACACACTACCTAAATTGTCAAGAACATTTTGTAAAGTAAATCTAGTGTTCCAGTTTGCTTTCAGTTTGTGCTGCTTTGGTTTTAATTGAAAACTTAATAGGCACATTTCATTTCTAGTCCATAATTTAGACTATTAATGAAGACATGAACAAAAACAGATACACAGGAGTATCCTCTGAATCTCCTCACGTTTTTTCATTGAGCATATTCCTACCAGCTTTACACCTCTCCTGTAATAATCTGGACGTAGTTTCTGTGCTTTGTGAGAAGGTTTTTACTAGAGTTCAAAATATGTTATTTTCAGCTTCTCTAGCAGGATAACAATGCTCATGACTAGAAAAGATGGAAATCAAAATTGATTGATATGACTTTTTTTTTTTCCAATTTCTTATCTACTAGGAGTTTACATATAATAGCTTTTTTACTTGTTCAAGTATTTTCTAGAGATTGAAGTTACAATATTATGTGTGCAGTTCTGGTGTCCCAATAGAAGAAGGACATGGAGCTGATGGAGCAAGTCCGGAGGAGGGCCACGAGGATGATAAAGGGGGTTGGAGCACCTCCTGTATGAAGACAGGCTGACAAAGTTGGGGCTGTTCTGCCTGGAGAAGGCTGCATGGAGACCTCATAGCAGCCTTCCAGTATCTGAAGGGGGCCTACAAGGATGCTGGAGAGGGACTCTTCATTAAGGACTGCAGTGACAAGGGGTGATGGGTTTAAACTTAAACGGGGGAAGTTTAGGTTAGATATAAGGAAGAAGTTCTTTACTGTGAGGATGATGAGGCACTGGAATGGGTTGCCTAAAAAGTGGTAAATGCTCCATCCTTGGCAGCATTCAAGGCCAGGTTGGACATAACCTTGAACAACATGGTCTAGTGGAAGATGTCCCTGACCATGGCAGAGTAGATGATCTTAAAGTCCTTGTGCATTGTGTATTTCAAAACAAATTGGGACTTGATTGTAATGATACTTGGATCCCTTCAAATGAGATGAATAAAAGCAAATTAACTTAGACATTCAAAACCTAACATTAGATCTGTAAACATCAAGGAAAGAAGCCATATTATGTGTCTGTTCTCTGGAGAAGCTGGCTTCATCCTCTTCCTTCAAGCAGTGCTAGTGGTTGTACTTCATACAGCCATCTACTCGGGCTAACCCTGTCCTGAGCTATAACAGTGTTTATTCCCTTGAGTTCTGGCTTGTTTTTATTGCTAGTTGCTCTTGTAGAAATTCAACAATGTAAGAACAAAGATTTTGATGTCAGTAGATGGGTAAGTAAGTTTTCTCTGGGACTTCTGGGTTTTCTATATCTGGAACTAATTGTTTCTGCACAGCCATTCCAATGGTATAGATACCATTTTAATTCATATGCTGATATGGATTTTATACATGTTTGCCCTATACTGAAAAACTAACAAACTTCATGAAGTTAGAAAGAGCTCCTTCCTTAGTCAAGCCTGACGGCTGCTTTATTCAATTGTAGATTTGTTTGAGTGAATCGTCAGCTATCCACTAATGCTTCTAATATTTAGCAGAAAGTAGATGCCATAAGAATTATGTGATAAATATCCTGGGAAACTGCAAATGAGCATAACTGTTGAAATAGTGTAATCTCACTATTGCAGTCTTCACCTTGCAGTCCCTTTTCTAGCCTTAATCCTATTGCAGTAGTTCTCATTGAGTTTTTCCGACCCTTACAAATTTTATTTAACTCATGCAGTCTTTGCAAAAATACTGGCCCGTTCTTCCACAGGACAGAGGCAATTTAAAAGCTGCAATAATATGCATTTTATTTTTAAATCTAATGCTTCTTATTAATACAGAAAGCTGTAACATGTAGCTGGAAATCTGTAGAGTTTAAAGAGTCTTACCCATATCTGAGCACATTAAAGAATGGCATAAGTCTGTTTTAAATGAAACACAAATTTAGCTTAATTCTGTATCAAGGAAGTTCAAGGCAGCTTTGTGCTGACATAAGCAGCCAGTAAATCAAGATAAAAATAGCTAGAAAAAATAGAATTTTCAAGAGACTTTTAAAGGAAGTGCCAACATAATTGTAGTGTTGGGTTAGCTAGCTTTGCATTCCTCTATAGAGAATTTGGGTGTAGTAAAACTGAGTGAATTATTCACAGGAAGTAATTCAATAGACAAATTTAGCTTCTGTCTTGGATTAAGAGGCATACTGCCTAGGACAAAATTAGGTTACTGTGAGAGTTGCTGAGTTTAAAATGTGCCTTACTGCTATATAAGAAAGCAACTGCATGTGCATTTTTCATTT
Organism: Loriculus beryllinus; assembly: GCA_039877255.1. Lineage (NCBI taxonomy): Eukaryota > Metazoa > Chordata > Aves > Psittaciformes > Psittacidae > Loriculus > Loriculus beryllinus. The sequence continues at coordinate 19,289 of JBCJKH010002010.1, forward strand.
GCCTCTATTCTTGGATTACTTGGTAGAAAGGAAGAGTCAGGAGGAAACTGTTAACCTGACTATTTGCTGCATTTTACTCAGTGTTACATTCAGGTAACACTGGTTGGAGTGCTTGTATGGAAATACAAACCCAGGATATCTACAAAGGAGTTGCCATAGTTGTTCGGGGCAAGTCTGTTTAACCCCCAGTATTATTTTCATCAGCAATGACCTTAAGCAGACTGACCCTTCCGAAGAAGGATAATAAGGCAAGCATAGATGATATTTCTCCCTGATGTTCTCACAGCTATCTTTAATTAAATTACATGAGCTTTAAAATGTATTTCCCTAAGAATGGGAAAAGAAAATCTTGTGACAGTATCTATATCTGTTAATGTCCTTGAAGTGATAAGCTTCTCTTTGGCTCAGCATGACTTGAAGACATAGCATTCCTAAGCTCAAAACCTATATATAAACTATTTATTTCATAGCAATGTATATTATCCTGTCCTTTCCAGTAGGGAGATTAGTGGGCTGACTATGCAGTAACTGCCGGTTTCTTTTCTCCCCATCAGCTGAAGTTAAGTCTTCCATCTACCACTTCTCTGGCAGAGCTTTCCCACTGTCAGCAAACATCTCATTTTTTGCCTTTTTTGAACCTAGTTCCCACAAGCTTAATATGATGCCCCCAAAGTCTTGCTTTAAAAGTGAGTGCCTAGCCCCTGCTCAACCTTTCCATGCTCCTCATTACTTGTATAAAACTGTCATCAGTATTTATAGCATTTATGAATACTACTATATTGCTTTCCATAAACTGTTGTTTGAATAAAAGTCAATCATGATTGATACCCAGTCTTAAAATTTCAGTTAATAATCAAGGAACATTTTTTATGATACTCATTTAGTGTTAGCTAGAACTAAAGATGTTTCCATCAGAGAGTTTATTCCCTGCTAAGGAGAGAAATAACCTCACCAAAGATGGGGTTTTATAGACATTGTTTATGTCAGATTACTACATTGCTCTCTATGTGTGACTACATCATAAAATCGTTTGTTAGGTGAAGGTAATTTACAAATGATCAGAAGCAAGCAAATTACTCTAGCTTAATGAGTTACCAGTGTAGGCTCTTTTTCTGCTGTGGCTGTGAAGTTGGCTTACAGTAACGTGCATTAATTTTATTGCACAAATGCAGCAATTGGGGAGGCCTAATGCTGGCAGTTAGCATGGCTCAGCAGCGAATGGTAACTCATTAAGTCATGCTTAACTTCATGGCATATACTTCTCATTCTGGACCTGGTGCAAAATACACAGTAGGTCGTTTTGCCAGGAAAACATCACGCCAGTGCATCAACATCTGCAGTGGCAACATGCTCATCTCAGGGCAGTGTTTAAAAGTGTTGATTTTCAACCATACAGACTGAATGCGTGAAATCATTATCTCTGAGACACTATTTCAGTCCTTGTGTTGACAGCAGAGGTTCTGCAGTTGGATTTCGCTCTTTATAGAAGAAGGGAATTGTTGACAGGATCTTCAGTGCAAGGGCATCAAGACTGGGGATGTTGCTATCTCAACGTTGCTCCAGTTTATCAGAATCTGGTAGCTTTTTGATGGAAAGTCATCTGAGAGCTTTCTTGGAGAGAGTTGAGGGTATTTTTGCTAATTGATGAAAGGGCTGTATGAATACCACGTGGGACTGGTTGTTCTAATGCTGATGGGATTCTATTTTATCACATATGTATGTCAAGAAAAATATCAGACAAGCCAGTTGGTGAGAACTTTGGACAGCCTCCAAAGCTGGACTTGATGCAGTGGAAGTAGGGTAGAAGGGAGATGACTGAACCATCCTGCTTTCCAGTACTGCTGGGAGCAAAAAGGGTTGAGAAGGTCTCCTGTTCTAATGCAGAACCTAGATACACAAATCTGTGAAGAAAAAGACTGCAACCAGTTCCAGGCTACTGGAGTTGCTGTGGAAGGACACGTCAAAGAACTTTGTACAATGTTGTTTAACCATTTAATTGGACTTTCAATAACATGTGCTGACTGAGTGTTTTATAAAAGCCTGCCACAGCTCTGAACTATTCTTTAGAGACTTGACCTCAGTTTGCAGAGCATCCCCATCTCATCTTTTTTTTGTTGCTGTTTAATCTTTTTCTTTACTTCTTTACCTTTTTGCAGTTCCCTTGACACACTGAAAACCAGGAAATAGCAATAAATGTTAAAATGCTCCATCTCTGGCAGTGTTCAAGGCCAGGTTGGACGAAGCCTTGGGAGGCATGGTTTAGTGTGGGGTGTCCCTGC